>JBAMJV010007481.1:0-90000 GCA_037951105.1 Echinarachnius parma
GCCATTTGGTACAAAGGTTAGAACAGTTAAAATGTCACAGGGAATATATTGATTGCTTTAGTATTTAATGGCCAAATTGGTTATAAACGTCATATAAAGAGAGAGATATTATGCAATGAACAGCAGCAGACATACCATAGATTGATAATGTCAACTACCGAACATTTGCTGAAAAATAGTGGCCAAAGCAGGCCTGTAGCCGGTGGGGGGGGGGGGGGGGAGGGGGGGAGGGGGGGGGGGGTGCGTACACACCACCCCAAATTCAGAAAGGTTACCACTTTTTGACGGTCTCGAGTCCACTTATAACACTCTTAACAAATGGTCTTTGCTGCGAAAAAAAAAATTGACGATGGATTCCTCTCCCCCCCCCCCCCCCCCCCCCCCCACCCCACTGAGAGGACTTTAAACCAACTGCCTCGGTTTTGAAAAATTTGGGGACGGACATCCCCCCCCCCCACCCCCCCCCCCCCCCCCCCGAGAGGACTTTCAGCCAATTGCCTTGGTCTCGAAATATTTTGGCAGGTAGTCTCGGTCGCGAAAAAATTGGTATCGGTCCCGTTTTTGTAAATTAAGCACCCCCCCCCCCCCCCCCCCCCCCCCCCCCGTGAAAAATCCTGGCTATGTGCCTGCAAAGTCAGTGGCGTAGCGTGGTCGGACTGATAGGGGGCACACCTATATTTATTTATATTTACACATGGGCAAAATACTGGGGAAACGTGCCGCCCCCCCCCCCCCCCCGTAGCTACGGAAATGTTTAAATAGTGGCTACAGTTGCGTACATGTGTAGGTCAGATTTTGTCAGGGGGATTTAGGGATGGATATAGATAACCGTTTTCATTCAAACTTGTATTACTAGGCCATAATGTACAACACATACAATATATGGCACGTATGAATACTAACATTTAACATTCAAAAAGTTTTGCAATATTTGTTTCCTCAACAAGTTTGCAAAATCCACCTTTATTAACATAATCATCTTAAATAGTCTTATAATATATATCAAGATGTCTTTGTTCCCTCAAAACAAAATAAATGGCCAACTAAAATCGTGTTCAATATGTTCCCCAACAATTTTTGGAAAATCCAAGTGCATTTTTAAAGGGTGACATGATGCCTTTGTCCCCCAGCCCCCTCTCCCACCCCCCTTCCCCCCGCCTCGATCCGACCCCCCCCCCCCCCCAAAAAAAAAAATAATAATAATAAAAAATAATGCTAAAAAGTCGGAATAGTAAAAAAAAAAAAAAAAGATACTACCAATTATTCGGGCAAAAGCCTCGACCTCCTCCCCCTTTAAAAAGGTTGTCTACTAATTAAAACAAAAAAAAGCCCTGATATGAAATTGTGTCAATGATATTTTAATTCTGAATATCAACCAAATTAAAAACAAGAAGCAATCACACAAATAATAAACGAAAACAAAATTACAAAATAAAACGAGCCAAAACAAAGTAAATAAATTATAAAACAGAAAAACTGTCAAATACGAATTGAGTGTTATAAATCAGAAGTGTTCATGCAAAGCTAAGGAATAAAAAATCTTTCCAAAAATAAAAACGAGACAATACAACAAAAACCGAAACAATTTATATTAAGGACCAAAGGGAAAGAGAATAAAAAAACAAAACTGTCAACAAGTCATTGACTTCTTTCCGTGAAAAGTAGCACTTTAAACACTTCAAAACTATAATATTTTTTTACACAAATAAAACGAAACAGAAAAAAACACACAACATTAAGTTTGTATAACCCACCATTAAACGCAACAAAATAAATATTATCAAATATCGAAACTTCATTGACTGTTGCCCAGTGGATTAACCCTAAAAAGACTGGGCTATTTTGAACCTTTAAAAAAATGGGGGGGGGGGGGGGGGGGGGGGGCTAAAAGCCCCCATTTTGCCTCAGTTGCTATAATCATGTGCTTGTGCGAAGTAGCAATATAACTTCCTTTTAATAGTAGTTTCTGAATGAATCGGGAGCTTATTATCTTTCCTGTGGAGACTAGCTTCCAAACTGGGCGGACAGGACATTTTGTTTCCATGGAAGGCTGACTGAAAGTCATTTGCATTATCCAAAGCCACAAATTAAATTTACATAGAATTTCACATAGGTACCTCGTTGTATTCGGAATCATGGAATGGGTTTTGTTTTCCAAATGTAATTATACATGTATAGGATTGAAGTGTTTGGATACGAAATATCTACGGGAGAATTTATACTTTGTACAATGTCAGTGCAATATTATTAGTGAATATATCTCACTATGAATTTTCGCTCATATACTCGGTCATATATGACATATTCATTTACCACTGAATTTCCACATATAGTAACTGGACATAATTTTAAGATCACAAAAATACATATTGTATCAACCATTCCTCGTCAGTGTTTGCACATTGCAAAAATGGCCTAGCTAGTAGATGTAACGGGCAAGTTACCATAACAAACTTCAAGAATCACATGATTTATCATGGTTATGTAAGGAAATGCGTTCCAATTTGATTGAGGGTCAAAAGCGCGCATCGATGACGCATTGTTTGAGGTAACCTGATAAGGAAAGGGTTATGCCCACAAGAAAAGTATTGCGGTCGCAAATGTGCGGCATAATAATAGTGACGTTTACAGAATATTTAATGTCAATGATCGTTGCTGGGGGTTGGTTCATTATATTACAGGCAGGGGAGTAGAGAAGGGAAGCAAAGGGGGCCAATTGTCCCCAGTGTTGCCTCCCACCCCCTTCCGTTGAAAGAAAAAAAAATAGCAAAAATAACGTATATCATTGTTACAATGTTGTTGGTTGGTTAATTTTCTTTTTCCTTTTGGATTACTGTCTTATAGAAATTAAGTCCTTATTGTGATAAATGAGAGGGAAGAGAGGAAGACGATTAGAAGAATGAAGAAAGCTTTTCCTGTAAATAGTCATTATTTAGTAGTCAGTAGATTTTATCACACTTGTTTATGTTTGTATCTTTTTCAGTTCATTAGTTAGTTTAGTTTGTAAGCATTTTAATGCATGTAGTACTTTTATTTGATGAGTTTGTCTATCTGGACATACCCATAAGATACACACGAGGGACCTTAATTCCACAAGCTCTGCTTTCAACCAAGGTCACCTCATCTTTCTATTGTAACGCCATATTTTGTTAATTTGCTATGTTCATGACATATCGAAATTTAAAAAGTCGACGGGAGAGAATTGAGTTGAAGAGAGAGAGAGAGAGAGAGAGAGACAGATGGAAAAGTTGAAATGGTATTGTATCATATATTTCTAATATACATGCACGAGATAGAAACAATACGTTGAAGAAGAACAGATAGAAAGAGGAAGAAAGAAAGAGAATTAATAAGAAATAATATGGAGAGCGAGCGAATTATATGAGTCAAGAAAACACGTATACTCGTAATGTTTGGTAGTGAATAACTGCCTCTAAACGGGGTTTCCTTTATTTTAGTGGTTAGTAGACATGGTAGAGCTAGGCGAAGTCGTAGTTGAACGACCGACAAAAAGAGACTGATTTGTGTTCTCTCTGTTTGCGCATGAGCTGTTGAATAGATAACCACCTACTGTTGTGCGATTGGCTGCTATAAAGTGGGTCGTAATTGAGACAATTACATGCATTCCTCAAACAAGTCTGATAATCCTTTTCTGTGCGGACACAGCTAGCTTAGATAACATTTCCGACTACCGTGAATTATGGCAGGAAAACGAGTGCGTAGATCAATTACAGCTGTCATTTCAGTCTTCTGCATTTACTCTTTGATCTGGCATCATGGTGTGTCTGCCAACACGGACTCTCCTCATTCAGTGGTTATGGACGACGAAGTCGATGACGTCATGGTTGACGAATTCTCGCAGTTCCCTACACCTTTCGTCTACCCGACGCCGAGTGACAATCCGCCGTCGTCTGCTACCGATGTCTGTGACTTCGACACTACTCTAAAACTCGTCAACTGCACCAGTCGCAACCTGACGTCGGTTCCCGTCGATTTCCCGTACGACGTCCAACTGTTGTATCTGAGCGTAAACGGCATTTCTCGCCTACGCAATGGATCGTTTGCGAATCTGACACACCTACGTGAGCTCTACGTGGACCACAATGATGTCTTTGACGTCGAGAGTGCGGCGCTCGAGGATCTCGGAAGTTTGGAAGTTCTGGACCTCTCGGGAAACAGAATATCTGCGCTGCCGCCGAACGTCTTTGCGAGGAATTTAAGGCTCCGGGAGTTGAACCTTGGGATTAATAAGCTCACCCAGATTCCCTGCGAAGCGCTCCTCCCGTTGTCGGGACTAAAGAGCATCCTCCTGTTCCTCAACGATATCCACTCCCCGTACTGCCGACGCTTCCCGACCCTCTCAGATGATGCCTCAGTCAGTCTGAGTAGGAACAACATCGAGGTGGTGCTCTCCTGGAGTTTCTCATTCCTCGAGAACAGTACGATAGGCACTCTGCTCTTGGCGGGGAATCACATCCAGTTGATCAACTTCAGGATTATTGCGACGCTGAAGGCGCATGGGTTAGTACTGAGCTTCAATCCGCTTACTGAACTCGGGCTTGCGAGCTTGTTTTACGGTTTGCGCTTCAACAACGCGCTGCGCTCGCTCGAACTTCGCAAAGCGTCCGTCACCGATGACATAGATCCCCGCATCTTCAAGTTCCTTGAGAACAAGACGCTGGACTTCTTGGACCTGTCAATGAACGCCATGATGACACCACCTCGCGCCGCGCTCAACTATCTCCGTCACCTACGAAACCTGTCCTTGGCGGACAACCAGTTCTCGGAAGTGGAGCCCACCGACTTTGAGAATATGACGGCGTTGGTAGCGCTCTCCCTGGAAAACTGCGGGATAGTGGCATTGCCGTCACTAAGCGTCACGACGCGCTGGAATTCCAGTCGTCTGCGCGTCCTGAACTTGGCGCAAAATCGCCTGGCTAAAATTCCATCCGACGCTTTCCTCGGTTTGGATGGACTGACGACCCTTGACCTGCATTCTAACCCGCTTCACTACTTGGATACAAAGTCGTTGGAAGGGTTGACAAATCTCAGTGGCTTGAACTTGTCGTACACTAGTCTGACCAGTGTACTTGAGGGAACGTTCCAGTTTGTGCCTAACTTGAAAAGTTTGACTTTTCGTAACGCGCGACTTGTGCAGGCGAATCCCCTTCATTTTCTGAAAGGACTTGACAAACTTGAAATAATCGACTTGGCTGGAAACGATCTCGAAATGATCGATCTCTACAACGAATATTTCGGAGTGTCCATGTTTTTCGAGAAGTATAACTTGCGAGAAATTTGGCTGGATAATAACATGGATGTCAAACGCATCCCTCCAAATACTCTCCGGAATCTAACAAAGTTATCAGAGTTGTCTATCAACAATTGCGGACTGGTAGATCTCGACGAAACGCTTTTCAGAGATTTGGCAAGTCTCTCCTTGTTGTCTTTTGACAACAATCTCGTCACTGAATTGCATCCGGGAATGTTTGCCAATCTTCAGAACTTGACAGTGCTTTCTGGAAGAACCAATGCCTTGACCATCATAAGTCATGATGTATTCCGCGGTGCGATCGCTCTGCGCCACATCATCCTGCCTAACAATGCGATTACTGTGATCGAGGGCGGGACATTAGCGCACCTGCCGATGCTTGAATCACTGAACATCCAAGGAAACCCGCTCGCATGCACGTGCGCGCTCCAGTCGTTCTCCGATTGGTTGAAAGTGACCAACGCATCGCTAGTGCGCGGAGATAGGACCCTTTGCGCGCCCTCCTCACTTCACGATGCTGTCGGGAAACCCGTCGCAGATTTCAACCCAGCGATCTATTGCGGGCCAAATGTTGCCCTCATCACAAGTTTGTCCCTTCTTTGCGTGGTGCTTATTATTCTGTCCGCGCTGGGCTACCGCTATAGGTACTGGATTAGATATCGCATGTTTCTTCTGAGTCTCTGCGTGGCCGGCTACAAGGTATTCGAGGAGGATCGGGAAGCCGACGATTATGAATTCTTTCTCAACATCATGTTCGATGACGGGGATGAGGCGTGGGTCCAAGACAACCTCAAGCCGTTCATAAGAAACAACTTCCCTGAAAAACAAGATCACGTCGACATCGTCTACGGCGATGATGATCTTCTCCTGGGGATGTACTTCCTGAGTGCCATCGACTACGCAATTGTCAACAGTTTCAAGACCGTGCTTCTTCTCAGTCCTGCAGCCGTCCAAACTGCCTGGTTTGCTACCAAGTTTCGTATGGCGCTCGAACACGTCAACGAGTCCCGGTTTGAGAAGGTCATCGTCGTCTTCTTAGAGGAGATCGATGACCAGGATATGCCCTTCCTGGTGCGCGTGTTCCTGAGCAAGAACAAGCCGTACCTAAGGTGGACAGACGACCCAAATGGTCAAAGGTACTTCTGGGAACAGTTCCACAAGTCACTTAGGACTAATGTGCGGAGAGATGATACAATACCATTATGATAGGGATGTCTCTGTGCTAAATACTTTGCCACATCTTGGCTGGAACTTTGCTTTGTTTTGTTATTTATATCTATATGATTTTCTGTTGAGTATATTTTACATGTTTCTTTATGAAAAAATTGAATAAACTGTAAAAATGGATCTATAATAATTCTGAAGAAAAACAAATAACCATCTAAGACCAACAAGCCTAACATCTAGAAAATGTGAGGCATTATGTACATGTATGATATCGGAATCTTTCAGAGAAAAACAATAGTTTGATTGCTATTGGAAGATTATATTTTAGTACAAGCTTACCAAAGATATATTTATTTTATTTCATGTGCTTGAATGTTTTTGTATGGGTATTCATTGGGCTTTTTATGTGTTCTTATCTTCAGAACCAGGATAATGTTTAATTAAAAAGCTTGAAATTATATCTGGCGTTTTATCTATTGGTTAAAGTGAAGCCTGTAAAGTGTCAGATATTGCCCAAAATGACATTTGAGACTTCAATCCTGTACCAAAATCATTGTAAGATATGTCCGAATGATGTGTGAAAGTTTCATTGAAAAAGAACACTGCTTTCCTGGTTAAAAAAGCGAAAATATGCGTCAGCTTTTACAACGGACGTTTATGACCGTTTGTTAACGCTTTTGAGCTGAATGATAGATATCGTCAAACTAAAGGGGCATTTGAAAAAATCTAACCCTTTTTTATTCTTCTCTTACCATAACCTAAAAACAACACGGTAGAAGAGAAACGAGGAAGCTCCAAGTAACTTTCGTGGAGTTAGACACTTTACAGGCCTCACTTTAAACTACAATGTTTTTGCTACTTCACATTTATATGCTCTCTGTAAATACAGATTTCTAAAGATGTAAATATTAAAGGGACTTATAACTACAATATATATTGAATCAACCATTCATCACTTTTTGCACATGTCAGCAAAGTTACCAGATCCCTTTAACATAAATAACCAATCAATAAAGTGTAATTTTAGTAAACACTACATTAAAGAGACAGGTTTTGTAAATGGAAATAATCAAAACTAAGGAGAAATGGAAGTTTGAATGTACAATATGTTTTACACAATTAATGACATTTATTTGCCTGCATTTTTCAGTTAACATGCTTACATGGACTGAGTTCATAGTACATAATGACAATTAGAACTACAGTAGTTACCATAACTGCGTTGATCTTGCATACAATGTCTGGCAATTCATCAACATTTTGATAGGCAAATTCCAAATTATTCATCAAAGCGGTCCATTGACTTCTGAAGATGTTTCCAAAAGTGATATTTGAGACTTCAATTATAATTGTATAACCATATATCATTATACGATATACAGCCTTGGAAATAATTATTAGACCAAGCACTTTTTGCTCATTTTTTGAGATGTTTTACACTATTTTGTCAATTTAATTACATTTTAAAGAAACAAAAGCTCATAAAATATCAAACGGGGGTATAGTCAATGGGATTAGGAATGCCTACAACAGATGTGATGTCTTGAATTTGAAGAAAACAAGAATTTCATGAATATTTGCATGGTTTTTTACCATAAAAACGTATCGGTTTTATACACACGTTTTCAATGCATAGTGGAACATTTCAAGATTTTTTTCTGTAAGTAGTGCTTATATCATAGAAATGTCTTTCCATTCTTTGTAGGGCTTGTTCATGTGTAAATTAATTATTGATTAGAGTTGCCAAGTGACAGTCAATCGCTCTTATCAAAGAAGTAAGACCAGGTGAAGTTAGATTCTATCCTGGTACACTGCTAAAGCAAAGGTAGTCAGCATCCAAATATTATTTGCTTCTCCAACAGAGTTTTATGCCACTTGGCAACTCTCACCAAGAATAAAAGTGCTAAGACAAGTTACACTAGGAACTGGGGAGACCTGTCTATGATAAAATCACAACTTGCAGGGGCAAATCAACAAATTTTGCACTTTGTTGAAAAAAATGTATGGAAAACCCATACCTTTAATGTACATGGAAGGAATGGACAAAACCCATACAATTTGTATAAAATTCATGTTTTTAATCAAATTGAAGGCATACAATATGTGGTAGGTATCACTAAAACAATTGAGGATACCCCTTCGGGTATATCATTAACTAGTTTGTCTTTTAAATATCATAAAATTGACAAAATAGCGTAAAACTTCTAACAAATTGTTCAAAAAGTGCTTGGTCTAATAATTGTTTCCAAGGCTGTATGTACTTCTGAATGAAGTGTGAAAGTTTCAAAGAAAAAGATCACTGTTTAACGAGTGAAAAAAGGTGATAACCGATGTCTAATTTTATCATCTACTGCCCATTGATTTTGACTACAATCAAAAAGTGCTCCTTGAACGCTTTTCATTCAATCATAACTATCTCCATAATTTGGGAGACATTTGAAAAATCAAAACCATTAATTCTTTTGTTACCATATAAGCCAAACAACATGGTACAAGAGAAATGTGAAAGCTCAAAGTAATTTTGGTTGAATTTGACAAAGTTAATGGATCACTTTAAGTTTGGTAGTGGGTTGACTATATTCAATGAATCAAGGTTACATCTTATCACCGAGGATGCATTGAAGTCTTGCACATCCTGTATACCACACTGTTGGTTAAATAAACATATATACATGGTTTACAAATGAGTATATTATATGTGGTTTACAAATAGTCATATTGGCCTTGAACCCTGTGCAACTTGATCTTTTGATAAACATGTTATCTTCGTAAACCAAACAATGTAATCATTAAAGGTATTACAAGTACTACAGTGGAACCTTGTTGTAAAAAGCTCTGATGAAACAAAACCTTCTTAAACAAGGTAATTTTGCTAGTCAAAGTGCTTTATATTATTTTGTTTTTTACTCTATAACAAGATAACTGATTTTACAAGGTAATTGTCATGGTCCCAAGGAATTTGTTATAATGATGTTCTAATGTAGTTAAACAAACAAATTAATAACAATACAATAACAGTCTAAGGGCGCTCTCTTTCTTAAAGGGATCTAGTAAGTAGCAACATTGTCTAAATTCATAGAACTTACTTTGAACTCTTAATGGACGGTTCTCTCATGCATTGTTGTATGCATATTACCAATATAAGCATGGAACAAGTTTTTTTTTTTTTAATTACCCATCCAAAAAGATATTTACAATTCAAGTGTTCGGATTTTTAATTATCCACTGGAAAGTTATAATTGTACAAAGTCAGTGCAATGAGTTAGCAAATATCATTTTTTATTTTCACTTGGCCATATCCATTTAACATGAAATGTTTACACATTACTCAGTGGACATATCAGATCACAAATATACACGTTTTATCAACCATTCATCACTTTTTGCACATGTCAACAAAGTTACTAGATCCCTTCAAAAAACTTGTCCATTAGTACATTATCCTCTACATCAGCCATTTCAATACCATGCTTTGTAAATTATGTTATTGAATTTTCTATGCACTATTATTTTAACATTGTAAATTAATTAAAAGTCTGCAATAATCACCTTGGATATTTGTTTCATTTATTTTGTTTTCACATCACCTAAAAGATTTACTTAGTAATAAATCCATACCATCACACTAATAATTATAACTAAAGAATTACATTAAAGACTTTCCGAGTTTTAATCAGTCACAGTTCGATAAATTTGGATCATTTAAAATTTGTGTACAGTACAGTTTGTGATTTCTCAAGATAATAGTCGAGCGATCTGCCAATTACACCTTTTCATTAAAGGGATAGTTGAGTTCTGGTAAGGAGAGTACAGTTTTGGTGAAACTGAATTTTAGTAACCAAAACCTGCATCATTACATTACAAACTAATAGTTATAACTAGAAAGGAACACAAAATTACAAATGACGTAGTAAAGATCATGTTATCATTCAAAAAGAGCCGTTAAAACGTAAGAGGGCGCTCTCTAAACACTCATCGGTTTCAACCATTTTGAATAAAATATTGTGCATGTGATGCTTTGCTGAAATAGTGATTAGATAGAGAAATAACCAACAACTATTTAAATACTTATTTTGTAATTTTTGAAAGAGGAAGCATTTAAACAAAAATTTTAACGGCTGGTTCAAAATTCTCTAATAAACCTGGGGCCCCAGGTTTATTACAAATTGTTATATTTATGGATATTTCAGCCGTCTCTGAACCGATTTTGATCAAACAAAGATGATTTTATTATTTAACTATTATGCTCTTTCAAATTTTACACTCAGTTTTTCATTACCTCACAAAAAAAATAAGTAGTCTAGCGCCATCTCTACCAAAACTCAACTATCCCTTTAATCGTTCTGCAACTAATATATCAATGATTAGTGGTATTTTGTCAGCAAAATTTGATTGGTTGACTGAGCAAAGAGGTAACAGAATAGTTCAGTTTTGTTTTCCCTTTGTTTTGGGCCACCCAGTTTTAGGCCAGCAAAACTAGCAAGGTCTTGATTTTACTTCAAAATTGTAATAAGCATATTTTCAGCAATGCAAACTGCCAATCATTTTAAGAGTCAGTTTCATTTGATTGTTATGCCACTTGAGTTTTTTTGTCAATTGTTTGTTAGATATCCAGAATCCAAAACTACTATTGCAGCATGTATCGGATGACTGGGGTAATAATAGTGATGCACCGGAAAGACAGAACGTGCACTATATAAGTAAGCCACCATTATTATTATTATAATTATACAGCCACTCAAAAGTCGATATAATTAAAATCAATAATTACTTTCAATAGCAGGCAGTGTTGCAGCATGGTGCAACTTATTGGGGGGGGGGGGGGGGGGGGGGCACATGCTTTGAATTTCTTTATTTTGTTAGAAATGTTTACTCTGTTGTTTCTTTTTTTTCCAGCTATGCCACTGATAGCAGTTTCAATCCCCATTCAGAACCATTGCATTTCTATGACAGGAATTTCTCAGTAGAAAAAACACAAACACATTTATCCAAACCCTAATATTTAACCATCCAATCAATTTTGACATAAAAACTTTCAAAGGCCATTATCTTATTTTTCTGTCAACATAAAAATCTTGACATACATCGTAAAAGCTTATAAAAGCCAATATTTTATTTTCTGTCACCTTAAAAATCTGTCACATGACATAATAACCTGTTGGAACATTTGTATCACTTTTATCCTTCCAGTCACGAAGACAGACCAACAGAGGAAGTAATGTACATCCTCTGATAAATCAAACCACTTCCTGTTATACAGTGACAATAACTGTCACTCAAATTACTTCAAGTGATCCATTAACTTTTGTCATTTCAAACAAAAACCACTTGGAGCTCTTGTACCTTGTGGCTCTTGTGCCCCCCCCCCCCACCAAAAAAAAAGAAATCAGTCCTACACCACGCTACGTCACTGCTCTGAATTATGCACTGCCATCACTTTATTCAAAATGGCACACACAAATTGCCAATATTCCTTAAGTAATGAAGATTATGCGGTGAGACTTACTCAGGATGTACTGTATGAAATGTTAAACCTTACCATATAAATGAAACCATGCCAGTGTATTTTGATTTTTTTATAATGAATGCGAATCCCTTTAACCCGTTCACTACGAGATTCTGAAATCCCCATAGACTTTGTACATAGCCCACCCGGTTCCAGTAAACAACGGGTTACTACCAAAGAGGGCATAGGTGGCCATGCTTGTAGCCAGAATCACCACATGGGTTATATCAAATGCGGTGTACAATGTCCTTGAAATAAACATTCTTTGCCAATTGGTAATCGGAGAAAAAATATAAGTACCAAGGGAAGACTATACATTTGATGATTTTGTCCGTTGAGAAAGAGAAGGGCAGTCCGTCGCGTTTCATATTTTGGATATAAACATGTTTAAAAGTTGGGGAGCCCTGTTGAAAGCAAATGAAGCTCTCTTTTTGGTTGATGTGACTGGATATAGGGAATCCCTGCACTTGTCGGTAATTCATTTTGAAGAAATGGGTATTATTAGTTCACATTATGTATGTAAAAGACTTATTAGTAAAGTTGAAACAATCATATCTTTGCCAAATATTGTCTGATGTTTTAGAAGAAGGCATCAAATGGAAGCTTGTGATGAGCACTTTCTCATGGCTTGAAAATCTAACTTTTTATTTTTAACGACAAGCGCAGGGTTTTGCTATATTCAGTCACAAATATTTCAACAATTATCTGGAAATTTGGCATCACATAGCGGAAGCTCTGATCAAAAAGATGGTAACTCAATCTAGCCCAAAACTGACTGTAACGCCCTTATCACTCTCACCTGACACATTGTACACCGAGTTTGTATTTCCTTCACTTAATTTCAGTCTCTGAATAAAAAAAGAACAAAAATTAAGAAAAAAAGGCCATTATATCTAAACAGTGAATGTCAAAATTCACCAACATAACCACAAAAGAATGATGCAATTTCCTTTGATATTCTTACAAACATTGATTATAATTCAGAATAACTGTGGCATTTGGAGTACTCCCAGTGGTATTCGTTATAATCAAATTCAAATCTCATTTCAACAATTCAAAATATAGAGCCCCATCTCATCAGTTAACATGTCCTTACAATGACATTAAATGCAATATTTACACAGGATTCCCCAAAGCATTGCAAAAAGTCATCACTTAATAACACACAGTACTTACATACATTTTTCAGAATTACACATTTAGAAAATTACATCTCATATTAAAGTCATACCTGTAAAGTGTCCAAATCCACGAAAATTACTTGGAGCTTCCTCGTTTCTCTTCTACCGTGTTATTTAGCTTATGGTAAAAGAAGAATAAAATAGGGTTTGATTTTTTCAAATGTCCCTTTAGTATGAAGATAATTATCATTTAAATCTTTTATTTCAATCACGTTGATTAACGCTTTTGATAAAAAGTACAATTGTCCTAGCTGAGAACGTCCGCTTGCAGCACCCGTGAGAACATTCCGGAGATTGAACTTTGAGCCGAGCGAGTTCAAATTCCATGAATTCTGTACTACGTGTGTAAACATACACGGGTGCGAATATCTCAAACGGATCATTCACTACTGCGACAAATGTATGGCAGACCATCAGTATTCGGTGATAAAATATGAACTCAATATTCGTTTTTTTCACTAGGTAAACAGTGTTCATTTTCTTTCAAACTTTCACAAATCTTTCAATTGTATTTTACAATGATATTGATATAGGATTGAAGTCTCAAATGTCATTTTGTGCAATATCTGACACTTTACAGGTATGATTTTAATAATGTAAATTTATGTAGGCACAGGAAATAAAGAGAAATGAAAGCAAAATATGATAAAGGTTGGATAGTAGGTAACTTTATATACTGTAAACGTTCTTATTTTCGCGCGATTAATATTTCGCACAAAAACACATTCGCATGTTTTTAATTTCATGGCCGATCGTAAGACCCTCATCAAAATGATATTATTAAGTAAATGAAAATGAATAACATACAGTATAATGAAGACAAAGACAGAAATAGGCTTGTAAATAACTAAACAATCCAACATACAACAATTATCTGAAATTAAAGTACATCTTACTATATGCTTAGTTAAAGTGATCCATTAACTTTTTATTTTTTCCCAAAAGTGATATTTAAAGGAACTACAGCGTCTAGATGGCCTAATTTTCACAATTAGGCTCTCAATAAATAATTTTTCCTCAAGAATTTGGCAGTCATTTCCCATGAAATCAATCAATTTTTGGGTAATTAGTAAATATCTAACTGTCCTGGGAACGCCCCTTTTAAATCGCCAAAATGTGACGTCATCTAAAGAACTTCACCCCATATTCTCTGTACACGACGCCTCTCTAAATTCTCTAGATGACGTAAACCGATGAATTGTCAATCACGCTGCTGATTTTGGACCCTAAATGTGGGCGGGGCGTAAACTGGCTGCTAAGTGAGATTTGGCATCAGAAAATTAAAATCACTACTGTGTTTATTTTCATGGAGTTTTTTTTTCGGCAGACCTAGTTTACAAGTCATCAACTATGGAATAAGTGCCAAAATACGTTGTATTCTTTAGTTCCTTTAAATCTTCAATCATATACCAATATCATTGTAAGATTCTTTAGAATTGTACATGAGGAATGTCTACCTAGTGAAAAGAGAGTAAAATAATGTCTGATTTTATCCCGTTAGTTCACGTGAAGTATCCAAATTTGGATACTATGGACAATTTAATCTCCACATTTGGATTCACTTGACTCTGGTCACAAGCTTCTACAGATGCTTTAAAGTTCAATCTTAAATATTTCCATAATTAGGGAGACATTTTACAAATCAAAACCCATTTAATTCTTCTGTTTCCATAAGCCAAACAGCAAGGTACAAGAGAAGTGTGAAAGCTCAAAGTGATTTTCGTTAAATTTTCACAAAGTTAATGGATCACTTTAAAACCGAACGAAAGAGTCTTGAAAATTCACTACAAATACCAGAAAACCAGAAAATCAAAATCATATCAATTATGAAGGTCATTCTACAACAACGCCATCATAAAATTCTTTGTAATAATGAAATAATAGTTACGTAAGCATCCAATAACCATTGTCGGTCATGTGACAATTTGATTTACAAAACAATGGGGGAGGGGATGGATTTATCTTATAGTTCTAGCAATAAATGTATGCAGTAAATAACCCCCTCACATTTACATTTTACAATACAATATGTGACCCCATCTATCAAAACCCTGCACTTGTCAGCAATTCATGTTTTGAAGAAATAGACACAATACATTCACATAATGTATGTCAAGTAATTATGTTAGTAAAATGGGAACAATTACTTCCTCGCCAAATATTGTCTGATTTTTTTTTAAGAGTAAGGCATCAAATGAGACCTTTCCAAAGGCTTAAAAATCTTCACCACACAATTGTTGCACCAAGTGCTTGGTTTTGCTGGAGCCGGTCACATAATGCAAGCCTCCTCACTAATTTGTTTTCTACTGGCCCTGTTCGGGCAAGTAAAATCATGACTTTTGAAAGTTTACTTGCCTGAACAGAAAATGTACCTGCCCACTTACTTCTAGATGAGATTTCACATAAGGAATTACATTATTCTCTGGTGTTTGACCAATAATTTAGTTGCCCGTTTGGGCAACCAAACAAGGCCATTTATATTTGACTTGCCCCGGGCAATAGGGCAAGTGCTAGTGTCGAGCCCTGTATATTGTATACACAACTACAGAGTAAATAATCCATTGCTGATACTGATAGGTAAAGCTGATCAGATTTCCTGCACAGCTAATTCTATTCTTGTTGGCTGGAAGCGCAGAGATTCAAACCCTGCAAATCAAGCAAAAGAGAGAAATAGAATGAAAAAGCTATAATTTAATATTTGTTTAACATTATTACACTCAAGGATACTGAATACAATATTTGTTTTAATTGAACTATGTGATTCTATTCTAAATATCTAATACTATTTATGTAAATAGGATTAAATCAATATTTCACTTCAACCTATCTAAGAATCAGAATTAAACACATGAACCAGATGTTAATAAACACCAAAGACTATTTGAGCGCAATAGCTACTGTAAGTATAAATCACTGGGTGAGAATGAGAAATTGGGTTTGGGGAAAATTATCGGAAATAACTTTATTGGCCAAACTAATTAATTAGTATTGTTGAAATAGCATAAAAAGGGGCGTGTGTGGAAAAATCTGAACCTGAGTATTGTTAAATGCAGAAAAATAAGTTAAAACGTTTATGAAAGCCGCTGACATTGAGCCTAAATTCACCGTCAGTTTTGCCCGTCTAGCTGGCCACATCTATATGCTCGTCCGTGCGATACGCTCGTGCGAAACCTGTGTGCCGCATTTGCCATAGGATTAGCACGCAGCGCACGAGGGTGCATATCATCATTCAACCGTCGGCGATATCAATTTACAGTAAATGAGTTTGATAATTTACCAAATATATCAATTAGTAGGCGGTTTCCAGGCCAAATTTTGTATCAATCCGTATTAGTAAAAACATATTCTTTCACATGATTGGTGGTAATAAGAGCGTTAATTTCATTTTTTGTGTGTGGGGCATTTCTCACTACTGGCATTTGCCTTTAACAGTGAAGTCTCCTTTTGTATGAGAGATAGAGTTGTTGGGGTGCCGGGGGTCATGCATGAATGTCGATGGTGTATTCTCCTTTTCTTTTCTAAAATGTTGCAACATTTTTCACTTTTTGACTTTGCCTCTACATTCAGGTGTACCGCACATTCAAAATTAAACAATCATTACAAATGGGGCATCAATGTAAAGGGGTATAAACAGGATTTCCAGTGATACCAAAATTATGTGGGGTAATAAAGGAACAAGAAAGATATGAATGCTCAAACTTGAATTGCAGAACTTTTTAAAATGGATTTACTTACTTCTTAACAATCTGAATGACATCCTCGTCCAAGAGTAGATGCTCTTTACCAACCTTCTGGGGGTTGTGCTTGACCGACGACCCCCACACGAGGGCGCTGTGAAGGAAACAAAATCCACATGATTAATTATTCATCAATTAAATTGCTGTACTCTACTGTACATGTAAAATGTGATAGAAAGCTTGATTCACAAACATTCTTAATTAACCACGGGACTAGTCCTGAATATAACCTTTAATACAGACAAACCTGTCTATAGCAGCCAACCTGCCTATAGTGACCACCAAGCATGTTCCCCATCAGAAGAAAACAATGTTATAGAACCTGTCTATAGAGGTCACCTGTCTACAGTTGCCACTTATCTAGTTTTCCTTGGGTTGTCACCATACACAGTTTTGACTGTACTTGCCATTTAATGAAACACCAAAGTTTTTTTTTAATACAGTTACAATGAAACCGGCTCTAGGGACCACTTGCTTATTTAAAGACCAATCAACTTGTATCCGTATAGCAGTTCACAAGTAAATGTACCCTGTGTATATAGACCAGTCTGCCAACAAAGCACAACAAAGCAAAAGTTTTCCTTGATAGACACAGACCATGGACGTTTTTTTCCTTCTTTTTTCTTTCACTGCTGTATCATGATAAAGTGAAAGAACTTTGAATGCATTCAATGACAGGTAGATAGTGATACGATAAGTCACAGAGACAGCAATAATTGGACAAAACTAATCAAATTAAAGGTAAACTTCACAGAAATTAATGGTTTATATGCAAATACCAATAGATAAAAAAAATTTAAAAAGATGTGATAGTTTAATCATATCTTAAAATCTACATAATATATCCTGATATATAACATTCAGTAGAGTATCATTTAGCACATTAACTCCTCAAATCTATGGCGTGAACATAGAACATATCAAAGCGTTCTGTCTGTACTTACTATTTGAATTCCTTCATGATGGTCTTGTGCAGAGTGTTGGCAAACTCCTCCACCGATGACACTCCGTTCTTGAGGACAATGGGTGATTCATAGTCGGGCAGCTGACCCTTGGGCTTGGTGTATCTACACGGAAAAAAATAAAACAAATATTGTAGATAGCATTTAAAGGTGGTTTGGATTTGAAAATCAGCCTGGCGTGCCGCACATCTTGCAGACACAGTGTGTATTATGCACACTGGCTCACTGTTATTATGTGCTCACAGACGAGCCTAGTTCAAAATGGTGACATGTGCTGTAACATCCCTATCCTTTACAGCTTGAGCATGACTATGAGTTTTTGCAGAGATCTCATACACATTTTTGTTTAACAATGGGCACTTCATAGTCAGGCAGCTGGCTTTGTGTGTCTACATGGAAAAACAACAGTTTTGGGCGATCTACAAAGTACGAACGCAAATTATTGTCCAAAATTGACCCCCCCCCCCCCCCCCCTGTACACACTTTGTATGCATGTGGTTGAATGTAGTGTACGCATCAGCGTGAACCCCCCCCCCCCCCCCCTCCTCTTGTGCGTACATACTTTGTAGATGGCCCCTTTGTAGATACCCATTTACCATAAATAATCAAGTTTGACTATGGGTTCTTTCAGAGAAATCATACAAATCTTTGTTTAAATTCTTTGTGAAAGTTGAGACGATGCATCCACCGCTGCTCCAGACCCAGGTGTATTAATAGGGAACCCAGTCAGAGGTGAAAGCAAGTTTATGTGGAGGATCTTCTCAATGCCCATGAGCCACATGGAAGGAATGCTCCCAAGGAAGTGGAAATGGTGTACACAATGTGTGTGGGTTGGAGCTGTATCCTATGACTGGAGTAATAATAGTGTACAGCGCTTAGAAATGATATTGTATCATATTAGGCGCGATATAAATCAAACCTATTATCATTAATATTAATTTTAAATTCTTATGTCTCGGTGTAATTGACTAGTGTGACAATGTAACCTGAACTTTATTGAAATCTATTGTTATGTTTAATTCATATTTAATCTAGGGATCATACCCATAAGTTTTGTATCAACACTTCTACTGATCCCTCCACATTCATTGTTAATATGTGTTCCATAATTTTCTCTTGTATCTTTGTTGTTGTTTTTTTTCTTACTGTATATATCTCATGCTTTTCTTGTATTTTGTTTGATTGAATTGTGGAAATAAAGATTACAATTATACAGGGGAATTTGTATTGAATTTGATTTGTTTTTGTTAAACTCACATCCTGATGAGGCTGAGGTATTCCCAGATCTTCTCTAGTAGATCATCAAAGTTCCACTTGTGATGGGCCGAGATTGGCACGCAGTGGGGGATCTTGTAGATGATGTCCAGTTCCTGAAAATATTACAGAAATATTTTTAAATGATGAACATTGTGATTATATTTTTATTGGGATTCAAGCAGGATATAATTTGGGATCAGAAGCCCAATTTGAGATTTCCAGTTCCTGAAAATATTAGAGAAATATTTTTTAATGATGAACATTTTGATTATATTTTTTATTGGGATTCAAGCAGGATATAATTTGGGATGGGCCGAGATTAACATGCATTGAAGGATCTTGTACATGATAAGAAGATCCTGAAAATTAGAAATTATAGTCTTATAGGAAGTCACCTAAATGAGCCAACTGTACAGTTGCAACAAAAACTCAAAATTACATCTGGAGATTTGATAAATCTTGTACTTAATTGAGTACATACATGTAGATACGGAGGATGAAAACTATATTTTTAAAAATTATATCTACGTAAAATCAACAATGTATTATTTTAAAAAACTGCAAAACGGCCGGCGAGTACTTCACTCTTGGGACCACAATCACAAATCCAGATATATGTACCTGTAGATCAGTGTGGTAATCACCTCAATAGAGATTTGATCAATCTTGTTGAGAACATAGATGCAGGGGATGTGAACTCTTTTATCATCTATCATAGATCTCTGTAAATTCACTAATTAAGAGTTAATGAAACCCTAAAATGGCCACCAAGTACTTCAATCTTGTGCCCACCACAACCAATCCTGAATTACAGATCAGTGTGGTACTCACCTCAATGGAGATTTGATCAATCTTGTTGAGTACATAGATGCAGGGGATGTGCACTCGGTTTCCCTCTATCACATCAATCAGGTCATCAACTGAGGAGTCAGCTCTGTAATCAAATAATGTAAGCAAAATAATAATTGTGCAATATAACTGAACATATATTGTTCATGATGGCATGGTAACAGATCTATTTTTTTTTTCTTCAATGATTTAATTTGCTTACATAATCACTATCACAATGTCAAGCTTTGATCTTCATCTGCCCAACACAACCACCACCACAATGGACTACCGACACTAACAGGAACACCATCACTGTAATAACCAGTGTTATGTCTGCATTATGTATCTTGTAGTATATCACCATCACCATCATCACCATCACCATCACCATCATCATCATCACTATCACCACCACCATTATCATCAATTCATCACCATCACCATTATCATCAATTCATCATCATCACCAGACTGACTGAACACCAGTCGGATAGGTTAGAGTCAGCTCTGAGTGCATTGAACTTTACAGGAACACACACATTTGTGTTATTTTTATTTGGAGGATAGTGCGGTGGGAAACAGAATCAACCATTCTGCCTCTTTGTGTGGGAGAAATACAAATGTGAGAGGTCTAAACCTCTTGGTGCTATGAGCTAGGCACCAAGGTTCTCATGTGACCTTTCTGATTTAATCTTGCAAGATTAAAGGAAGGGATGAAAGACACTGAATGGTCTCTTCCCTGCTGGAATAATCTTGCTGTATGCAGTCCACAAAAAATGTGCCGCACTATAAGAATTCATTATTATCATCACCATCTTCATCCTCATCATCGTCGTCATCACCGTTGTCGTTGTCATTGTCATCATCATAATCATCATCATCACCATCAGCATCATTAACATCACCATTACAATAAGTATCATTTTCACCACCATCATCATCGTGATCAACATTATCATCGCCATCATTACCTGAGAGTGATGTCTGCATTGTGGATCTTGTACTCAGATAGAATGGTCTTGACCGTATCCAAGTCCAGAGTGGACTGGGTGCATGTCGACGTTAGATTGATTCCTCCCTTGTCTTTCCTCTTGTAACCGATGTTTGCCGGCGTCTTGTTCAACCTGAAAAGAAAAGCAATACAAAAAAAAGAAGAATTAAAAGATGAGTATGAAAAACTGACTATAAAACAAGAATACAAAATAATCTTTATTCATAACTTGAAGCAAGAGAAATTTTAGTTTTGTTATTGATTGTAACCAATAGTAACCAATGGTTGGTGGCGTCTTGTTCAACCTAAAGGGGAAAGCAGCAGAATAATTTAAACAAATACAAAAAAACAGTAGCTCCACCTATTTCTGTTAGCTCTCACAGCTCGCAGGGTTTGTGCATATAAACAAAAGGCGAAACATGAGCCAACAACTCCTGCCAACAAGGGGCAGAGCTTATTTGTTCCGGATTGAAGTAATATTTTAGCCTGAACAATTCAAAATCCTGGTTTCAAAAAATATAATGGCAGCCTCCATGCTGTACGCGATGAATGGGATTAGCCTGTACTGCAAGTGATTTTGAATGATACTCCTCCCTTTCTCACATGGTAAATGTAGGAGATATTTGCATACATGTAGAGATCATAATCAAAAGTAAATTGAAGGTGGGGAAACATCACTTTCAACATATCATTTTCCTGGCCATGACTGGCTACTAGCAAAATAATTTGTGCATGACTGGGCCACAAGGCAACAATTTTAATTTCTAATTTCTAGCCTATAAAAGTTCATATGACTTACCGTATACCGAATCCCTCCAGCTCGTGTTCAATCAGCTTTTTATGTTTGAGGGGCTTCAACACATCCAGCACTATGAGGATCAAACTGCAAGTTCTTGCAACTGTATGCAAAAGAAAAACATTGAAAGGCATGTCATAATGGAAAACGCAGAGGGAAATCATAAAGTACTAGTAGACCAGTATAATTTATACTGTGTGCGACAGAGTGGGTGACCATCAAATGGTGCAAAAATGCTAAGGGTGATATGACAACTTAATATCAACTTCAAAACCATGATTGTTATTGTGTAGCAATGCTTGCAGGCAGCACAACCTAATTCAAATAGACAAAGCTTGTAACGGTAATAAACCAACAAGTTAACAATGGACACACAGATATATGGGACAGTCACCGACAGTGTAAAATAAAAATGGGCAAAAAAAATGGGATCAAGTGCCTCAATAGCACATCAAAATCTAAACACTCAAGTTGGATAGTAATAGTACATAGTACATACAGATGATAAGGGTTGCAAAGAAGAATCCCAAATTCCTTTACCCAGAGAAATCCTTTTTTTTGGTGCTAATTCTTCATTTATATTGTATACATGTACTTCTGGTCAGTTTCCCTATGTTTGAAATAGTGTAAAATGGTGTAACATACAAACATATTTCTATATTTATGATCGATTACCTGCAATAACCTGCCTTCCTCTTCCTTTACCGTCCTTGGCTCCCTCAATGATACCTGGCAAATCTAAGAGCTGGTAGAAAGATGCAAGACAGAATGAGATATATATTAATCATTCAGCAATAATATCCTTTACCGTCCTTGGCTCCCTCAATGATACCTGGCAAATCCAAGAGCTGGTAGAAAGATGCAAGACAGAATGAGATATATATTAATCATTCAGCAATAATATCCTTTACCGTCCTTGGCTCCCTCAATGATACCTGGCAAATCCAAGAGCTGGTAGAAAGATGCAAGACAGAATGAGATATATATTAATCATTCAGCAATAATATCCTTTACCGTCCTTGGCTCCCTCAATGATACCTGGTAAATCTAAGAGCTGACACAAAGATGCAAGACAGAATGAGATATATATTAATCATTCAGAAATAATATTTTGTGAAGTGCTGAATATCAAGATTAACATTTCTATTCCCAAAGTTCCTTTTCTATATGTGCTACATTTTATAATAATAATAGTAATGAATAATTTTATAGTGCGTTTTCCAATTACTAACTGTTCAATGCCCTTTACAACCCGTCCAATCTACAATAAAAATTAATATGTCTTTAAATTTGTCTACTGTGGGAGACAACTGTAAGTCTGTTCGAAATCATAAAATCATTTCATGATATTGAACTTGATTTACCTGTATCTTTGCTCCCTTGTATCTGATGACTCCAGGCACGGTGGTGAGGGTGGTGAATTCATAGGCGGCCACCTCAGAGTACACACCAGCCAAGTTACTGAGGAGGGTCGACTTACCAACAGATGGAAAACCTGGATTGGAAAAACAGAGTCATAAGTCAAGTATTTATTGTAGCTCGATTGGGAAAGTGGAGTACACATAAAAAGCTTAATTTTGTTCTCAAAAAACAAATTACGAAAGGTGTTTCAGGTTTATTTTCCATTTCCAGCAAAATGAAATTTTACAAATTTGAAATTTCATGTTGTCAGGGTGGAGAATTCATAGGCGGCCACCTCAGAGTACACACCAGCCAAGTTACTGAGCAGGGTCGACTTACCAACAGATGGGAAACCTAGATTGAGAGAGCAGAATCAACATATTTGAGTTTCTCAGGTCTTGTAAATTGTGTGAATGGGTAGGAACAAACTTGATTATAGGTACTTACAAAAAAAAAAGACAAACCTTAATAAAGGGTATTTCAGATAAAGTGAATACTAATAACATTTTCAGACAAGTTTTACTGATAACAGTTGCGATTTTTGAAAATATCTTCTTACCCTAACATTCCCAAAATATTGCAGATTTCATGTTGACATTACAATTATCAGGACTTGCCCTTCAGTGGCACTGATGCCAGTGGCCACCCAAAATTTAATTTGGCTGCTAGAAACTCTTGTATTAGTCACCAAATAATAAGGATTTACTACAGGCAAGTCTGGTGTGTCATTTTGGCAACTTGAAAGAAAAGTGCTGATTGGGTGTTTAAATTACAAAATTACTTACCAACAAACCCTATTCTGGCATCTCCTGTCTTTGCGACATCAAAACCTGTAAAACAAAATTAAAAGAAAAAAATAGAATAAATATCAAAATTTTCAAAATGTTATGCCTTTCAATATTGTCTTAAATGTAAGTTTAGAATCAAAGTTGATACATCACACAAACACTTATATTTCTTATTAACAACATTTACAGTTCGTCTTTGCATGCTGTAAGAATAACATGTTACTCGTTTCTTCCATTCCACTTTACTTGGTCTTGAAGGTCTTTATAAATACATAAAACAAGATTTTCTGTTTAACACTCTGTCTTTATCTTTAATAAAGACCTTCATGTAACAGTAATGTTCTTGTCATTTCAGCCCAGACGTAGGATCTGCTAGACTTGATAGCTCGGCACTCACTTTGACTCATTTTATCTTTAAGAGTATTATAACTCTTTGCTTATCAGGAGCAGTGATTTGCAACATATAAGTGGCCTTTTAGTGGCATGATACTTGGGAGGTTTTTAAAATGGGGAAGAGGTTTATTTACCTTCACCAGGGCCAGCTCCTCCACCTCCTTTAGGAGTGATGAGCTCCCTCCTCAGCTTGGCTAGTCTGGCCTTCAGCAGACCAAGATGGCCGCTCGTGGCCTTGTTCCTCTGAGTCCTGGCCATCTACAATTTTGTTAAAGAAAAACAAGAAGGAAACATACTTGGTTTAATACTGTTCACACAAGGCTTGACACATTCAATGGCCCATTTTCCCAGGGCTAATAAAAAGTGACTTTGGGCCAGCAAATAATTATTTTGGGGGGCTAGATCACCGCTTTATAAGTAATGAATTGAAAATGGGCCCAGACTTGCAGAGTTGGCAGAATAAAAACAAGGAGAATTTTTTTTTTTTTAATTAGTTAATTTATTTTATACCCTTCACAAATGGCTTTACGTATACTCAATGGCCTGCTTAAAGCCATAGTTTGGTGGTCCGACCAGGCAACAAGATTTTCAAACTGACAACATGACAGAAAGGCTGAAAGAGGAAATCTTAGTAAAGTTAGTATGCTTTTGTCCGAGTCCGAGCACTATGGCAAATCACTGGCAAAAAGTGGCATATCTTTTTTGTAGAGGGCAATTTGTATATTTGGCTCTATCTTTTTTTCTGCAAATTTTTGAAAGGTGGATGGTAAACCAACTTGTAAATGGTAAATCCAATTAAGAATCAATATTTCAGGGCTATAAGATGTTAATGTAAACATGGACACTTTAAACCGTTTTCACATAGACATTTGCAGAGGCAGGCCTAAAAAATAATCTGTTAGATCCATAAACAGAATGAGATTTTGAACAGTAGAACAAGAAAGCTTCCATATTCAATTAATGTTGGGCCATCAAAAATGAAGAGACAATTATTATACTGTCCATCACTCCATCAGCAAAAAAGGGCAGGAACTTTTACAATTTAATTAATAGCCCAGAAACAAGTATTTGGTTCCCGAAACAAAACAAAATTAACATGAAAAATGTCATACAAATTTGGTTGATTCCAGAATAAATCAAATTCAGCAATCAAGGCATCAAGACATTTTGGTTGCCCGAAGCTCAACATACATTCATTTCATTCATTTGTTTCATTCAAATTTCATAATTTGTTCATTCATTTCATGATTTAGGTTATGACAATAACTGTATTTTTATTTTCATTCATTCATTCATTCAATTGCCTGGCATGATTGGAATGTCAACTCAGTCAAGAGACGGGACAGTTGAGTCAATACTTATTCAACATTTTCAATGGCATAGTCATAGATAGTATGCAGACTATTTTATATTATTTTATTCATTTTTGTTGTTGGCATTATCAATCGCATTCACACTAACACTCACAGTCACAGACAAAGTCATAAACGTCAGTGAATTTGTTCGAGGTTGAAAATTGAAATTCGAGGACGAGGTGTCCAGCAGCAAGCAGCTGCGGCTAGCAGCAGCAGACGCTGGCGGAAGCTGAAGGCTGTCACCGGGGCAGCCGCGGCACAGCAAATGCTACCGGCCCGGTAGCTGGCCGATGAGAATGCGGGACACATGATTGAATGAAACTGAGTGAAAGATAAAACATCAACAATTCAAACACAAAAATTGAGTCTTTGTCACAATATTTTTAATTGTCATGCTGTGATTTACATACACACAAAACATGGAATTACCTCGGACTCAATTTCAGCAATCTTTTCCAAAACACCCATGATGAAAACGTTGTTGTTTCACGAATAAAAGATCCACACGAACACTTTTTTTCGGCCTTCTCTTGTCGTGCGTGGACTTTCGCAATGAATGAATCGCGCGTGCGCCAAAAAAAGAAATACGGCTGTTGTCAATTTAAGAGGATAATGAATTTTGTTAACAAACTTTCTATTAAATATTTATTTTAAGTAAAATATGGAATAAATATAGAATTAAAATATAAAAAATAATATTGATTGGTAAAACAGATTATATATTGGCATAAATACGATCTCATATATTTGAATAAATCTATGATTATCAATATTACTGGAAAGCTTCAATATGGCGACTTACATGAGGCACATTTGTGATAGGTAAGTATCAAATTAATACACTTATTTACCTTCAGAATTCAAGAAAATTTAATTTACATTAGCTTGATACATTACACAGTATTCGTACAGTGCAATAGACTAAAAATATTTGATAAATAATGTAACTAGATGTGTAAATCGACGTGATTATCATGCGTATTCGAATTCGGATATGGTACAAAAAGATGAAGAGATATATAGACTGACGTTATTCATTGCAAACAACAAACATTAGATGCATGATATAAAAGTGAAAATTATACGAGGGGCTACCGAGCAGCTGCATAAACTCATACAATTACTAAACACATCTGCTGTAAAGTACTTTCGAGTTTCTTCAAATCAAGAATTGCCATTTTTTTTTCAAAATCAACTTTCTTGACAATCTTGTACATTCTCCCAACAAAAAAGCCTCTTCCCGATGCATAATTTTGTGTTGTATTACCAAATTTGATTGAATATCTCTGTTTTGCATGGGAATGGCCACTGTCATTAACATTGTCATGTGCACTGCCACAGCGCAGGTGCGCAGCAAAAGCAAAACTCGCGCGCGTGTACGCGTAAAATGCCTCAGGACGTAATTTTCTTTGGGGAATGATGTAAACGTTTTGATTTGCAATTCCATCTATATAGACTTATTCTCCCTTTGTTTGTACCCTACTTTCCAAATTACAGATTGTTATTTATGTTCATTATTTAATCATTTTACTGTTACAGATGCTGAAAACTTGAACACGCAACACCAGCTTAGTTTTATGAGCACCACTTTCATAATGGCTAGTGCCACACAGACATGCATATTGCTTCGTGAAACAAGCCACAAGTGTACACAGTGGGTAAGTGCCATCAGACGTAGACAGTGGTATACAACAAGGGCTGCCACAAGCAGAAGCAATTGCAACTATGTTTGCAAACATGAGTTGGGACAAGTGTGTAGACGGTGGCATACATCAAGTGCCACTCCTGCAACAATAAATATTACAACCAGTCTGGACGACAACATTAAGAAACATGTGTGTAGACAACAGCAGAGGCTGTGGTATACAACGGTTGCCACTCCTGCAACAATAGATCCAACCAGCCTGAACAACAACATTAACTACCACAAGTCTAGACAACAGCAGAGACGGCGGTATACAACAGGTGCAGCTACAACAAAGGTTGATCCCAACACCCCCAGTAGCGATGCGGCAACAAACGACTCTGGGACTGAAACAGAGCGGCAGAAGGACGTCTTCATCGATGGTGCAGTGAGAGACAAAAGGACATTGAGAGGAGAGCAGGAGTTGAAGGGACTGGCACCCGATGCAGACCCGAGTGAAGCCAGCACGGTTGCGGTGCGGATACGCAAGCAGCTCCAGGCTCAGTCCAAGCAACGGTCGGGTGGCCAGGATGTGAAGAATGAGGACCATGAGTTGCCTAAACGTGAGATGATTTATAAATCTAGAATACAATGCACACTTTCCAGCATTCTCTACCAAAGCGTGCCCACGACACAGCATACATGACAAAAAGAACTGATCATGCTCTATGCAATTTGTATTTTGTATAGCATCCGAGTCAAGGCATGTTTTGGTAGGGAATGCCCATTTTTCATGTTATTTTTCAATTGTTTTTTTTTTCTTCATAAATTCTTCTGCTCTCTGATCCGCTCATGACTAAGCATGACAATGTTTTTTGTTTTCAAAGGTTTGCCTGACTCAAGACTGTCCATTTAATTTTGTATTATAGTCGTATGTCATTATATGGCATAGTTTTTAACAAAAATTTAATTTGAGAATAACCCCAAAGTGTGAAATCTATATGAAATTATTGACCCTGTTCTGATATTAATTTTTGTCACCGACCAACCTGTTGTTTATTTGTGTTACAATGTGTTGCATACAAATAACTTAAAGGGATCTAGTAACTTTGTTGACATGTGCAAAAAGTGATGAATGGTTGATGCAATGTATATTGTTGTTATCTCATATGTCCACAGGGTATTGTGTGAAAATTTCAAGTGAAATGGACATTGTATGGCCAAGTAATGAGCGAAAATGCAAAGTGATATTCAGTAACTCACTGCACTCACTTTGTACACGGAAGAAAAACTTGCCCGGAGTTTTTCTTATCTGAATACTTCAATCATACATATCTTTGTAACGAAAGGGAAATTTGATAAACCGAAACCGGTCCCATGATTTTATTGTTAATACGAATACAACAAGGTATAAGGGAACCGCTAGAATTAAAATTTTATTTTGAGGATTTGGACAATGTTACTAAGTCCCTTTAAATAATGAATATGTTGATCTTCTAGGAAGAACTACTGATTCAATAATAATAATAATAATAATAGCTAATTCTTATATAGCGCATTTCATAACTGGTAACAAATATCAGACCAGACCAAAAATAAAAGCAATTTATGTGAAACTATTGACCCTGTTGCGCAGATATTGATTTTCATTGATCACTGACCTGCATTTTATTTGTGTTGCCATGTGTTACACAGGAAAACCAACTGATTTGAGACACCAGACCAAAGACCTAAGCAGGCTGGACGGGAGCGTTGTGGCAAAGATACTGAGAGACAGAGTCATCTATGACGAAGGTATAATACTTTTGAAGGTTAGATCCTCTAGAAAAAATGTACTGTTGTGTCTACAAAGAAATTCATATTCAAGTTAATTTTTGATCGATGTATGCTTCATTAAAAACATGAATGAGGTTGAAAAAAAAATTAACAGTGTAAAGGCAACTGATTTGAGACACCAAACTAAAAACCTAAGCAGGCTGGATGGGAGTGTTGTTGCAAGGATATTGAGAGACAGAGTCATCTATGATGAAGGTATAATACTTTTGAAATGTAGATCTTCTAGAAAAAGTACCTGTTGTGTCTACAAAGCAATTCATATTCAAGTTAATTTATGAAACCTGTTACGTAAATTAATGGGCATGAGATTGAAATACAAGTAATGTTATTGTAATCATTTGTGCCCTGCTGGTCAAGTAAAATAAAATAAAGACTGCATTTTGGTGGCCCAAGCAAAGAAAAACAATAAAACAAAAAGTCTTCACTTTGGATGCCCAGTCAGGCAAGTTTATTAAAACTATTTGGTTCTTCATAGTTCAGACTTTACTTGAACAGATACATTTGTATGGGCATTCATTGTATTGCTCCATAGGCATTTTGAACAAGGTTGCATGTCTATCCGGTAAATACAATACATTTGCACATAAACATATTTCATACAACTGAGTTTTGTAATATATATTTTGATGTCTTCCCCCTATTCCACAGGTGACATTGTTGCAATCGACAAACCATATGGCCTCCCTGTTCATGGTAAGATTTTAATTCTCTCTACCCATGAAGAAATATTGGGAATATGTTGCCCCTTTTAATAATTTTAATAAACTAAACGAAGGCTCAGCAAGAGAAAAGTGCACTCTTGCACGTCTATTCGCATCTTTTATTTGTAAAATATTACACAATTGCTTCAAAAACAGATTACAAAGTTTTTCTCCCATCTTGCTGTTTCAATGTGTAATTGGTACAATAAAGTATGGTGCATGGTTTGTATGTATTATATAGAAAGTCTGCTTAATTACTTCATTAGTCATTGCTTTTTAGATTTATTTACACATTACCTACAGCATCTTCAGGTACAGTCAAACCTGTCTTAGTGGCCACCTGTCTATAACAACTAACCTGCCTATAGTGGCCACCATCAGTGAGCCCCTGTAGAGAAAAAAAATGTCATGTAACATGTTAATAAAGGGAGCATGTGTATATTGGCCACTCTTCTTGTTTCCCATATTGGTCACTATACACAGGTTTGACTGTATTTCATAATCAATACTTTTAGGTGGACCAGGCATGGGGCACAGCATCACTAGTCTCCTGCCCCAGCTGTCTCGGCGGCTTAGCCGCAGACCCGGGGAGACTGGCCCACCAGAGCTGCACTTGATCCACAGACTGGACAAGGAGACTACTGGAGTGATGTTGCTCGCTCGCACGGAGATGACGTCCAGGATACTTCACGAGATGTTCAGGAAGAGGCTGATGTCCAAAAGATACTTGGTAAGATTTGGTGAAAATAATTTCAGTTTGTTTAGTAAAAGTGGTCAGGAATGATGTTAAGATCTCGTCCCAAGCTGGGCAGCTGGGCCAGTGAATTTTTGCTTTGGGCTACCAACATTTTTCATTTTACTAGCCCATCTTTGCCATTAGCAAAAACAAATTTTATGGAAACCAGTTGATGGGAATGTTTTGAGGTTTTGAGGTTGCTTCAGATATTAAACTATCGAGCTAGATTGTTGGAGGTAAAATGAAGATGAAAAGAGATACTTTCCTAAGCTCTCATTTGTTTCTCTTTTCCCTGTCAGGTTTTGACTTTGGCATCCCCAGTCTTCTTCAATTTTATAGTGGTTGCTTCAAAAAATTAAACTATTGAGTTAGGTTGAAGGGATTATAAATAGGGATATTTCTCTTAGCTCTCTTTTTTCTTTTTCCTTTCCCTGTCAGGTTATCATTGTGGGCATCCCCAGTCTTCCAGAGGTTGCTTCAGAAATTATACGATTGATCTAAGTTGAAGATGATATGAAAGAATATGAAATAGTGATTACTTTTCAATTAAAGCCTTAATTGTCTTTGTTTTTCCGTCAGGTTATCACCGTAGGCATCCCCAGTCCCCTGGAGGGTATCATAGACATGCCCATGGCGGAGGCGGAGATCGCTGGCAAGCATCGCATGGTGGTCAAGACCGATGTCGGCGACCTCCTACCAAATAGCTGGGCGGCAAAGAAAGGGCAGGGGCGACGACGGAGGAGCGATCAGGATGCGCAGCAGGCCGTCACAAAGTACAAGGTGCTGAGCAAGGGGATAGACTGCGCCCTCGTGGAGCTTGAACCAGAGACGGGTAAGTTACGGGGCAATTCCAAGCAAATGTGGACAAGATGTTATTGTTTTACCACAAAATATTATGTTTTTTATTTGAGTCCACCACATATGTTTTTTTTATTTTAAGTATTGACAGGCTTGAGGTTACTCATTTTGGTGGCCCCAAAATTAAATTTACTAGCCTGAAAAACTTTGCAAACCTATCTTGTTAATGAATTATAATAACAAATTTCTGGAAACCTATTTTCAGCACTGTTTGGTATAATGGACAACTGAATCTTATCTATTTCACATATCAGAGAGTTACTATTGCAGTATTCTTTGGTGTGGGTTCCCTTTTAAAAATAAGTTACTATATCAATAAAAGCACTATATTAAACTGAAAATGTTTCATTTTTTTCTTTTTTTCTGTCATGTCAGGTGTGAAGCACCAGATCAGAGTCCATCTAGCCCAGGGTCTCGGCTGCCCGATCCTGGGGGACCACAAGTACTCGCATCACAACAAGCTAGCTCCTCAGGTATGTAGAACATGAAAATAACCCCACCACCATTTTTGTCGAGCCCACCGAGGTGGAGGGAGACTAAGGGATCCAAATTGCGTCCGTCTGTCCTCCGTCCGTCGTCCGTGACCCTTACACAAATTTGAATAACTTTCCAACCCTGCATCTGTTTGTGACCAAACTTGATCGATAGATGCCCTACATTGGCCTCCATGATATTCTGGGGTCAAAGGTCACACAAAGGTCAAATGAGGTCAAATGTGAAATTTTACTTGCAAGAGTCTATTAGTATTGATAACTTTCCAACCCTGCATCCGTTTGTAACCCAACTTGATTGGCAGATGCCCTATATTGGCCTGCATGATATTCTGGGGTCAAAGGTCACATAAGTAGGTCAAAGGTCAAATGTAAAATGTTACCTGCAAGTCTATTAGGGTTGATAACTTTCCAACCCTGCATCTGTTTGTAACCAAACTGGATTGGTATGTGCCCTATATTGGCCTCCATGATATTCTGGGGTCAAAGGTCACATAAGTAGGTCAAAGGGTCAAATGAGGTCCAATGTGAAAGTTTACCTGCAAGAGTCTATTAGGGTTAATAACTTTCCAACCCTGCATCTGTTTGTATCCAAACTTGATTGGTATGTGCCCTATATTGGCCTCTATGGTATTCTGGGGTTAAAGGTCACATAAGTAGGTCAAAGGTCAAATGAGGTCCAATGTTGCAGTGGGCGAGACACTTTATGGCTATCGCCTTGTATTTCTTTTCATCATTATCATCGTCATCGTCGTCGTTATCACCATCATCATAATGATCATCATCACTAAATCACCATCACCATCATCATCATTATCATCATCACCATCATCATCATCATCATCATCATCACAAACAGCATAATAATTTTCAATATCAAATTGTTTCTTTATTACACCTTTTTTCCTTCTTTCTCTTTACAGAAACTACCCGGCAGCATGCTGCAGGCTCTAGGCATTACTCAGCCAAAGGCGCGCACCGTTCCAATGCACCTTCATGCCAGGCAGCTTGTCATCCCGGAGACCTTCAACCAACAGAACATCTTCATCTCCACTCGCGTACCCTGGCATTTCACCCACAATATGAAGAAGTTGAAACTGAAGTATGACTCTTGAACAGTAGGAAAGCGTTGACTCTGAAGTTTGTTATTCCCAGAGATGTTCAACCAACAGAACATCAAGTTAACCATGTGCCCTGGCAATTCAGTCATAATATGAAAAAGTTTTAACTGAAGACCGAGCATGGTGGCTTAATGGTTAAGAGTGTCCACCTCATGCACGGGAGGTCCCGGGTTCGAACCCTCACCGGGTCGTACCAAAGAATTTTAAAATGGTACCTTCTGCCTTCTAGCCAGGCGCTGCGCATGTGTAGAATAAAGAAGGTAAAGTTAAACACATGAAGATACCAGAGGACTAGCCCCCTTCTGTAGCTTTCACTACGTTTATTAGACGTATGGCCTAATTAATAGGGGATAGGCGTCACATTGTGGGCCAAATTGGCTAGGGAAGGACTTTTAACAAAAATTGAAGTACGATCCTTGAACAGTGGGAATGAGTTGATACTTATGTTTGTTTATTCTCAGAGACGTTGAATAAAAGTAACATCTTTTCTCTCGACTTGTGTGCTTTAGCATTTCAGCCACAATATGAAGAAGTTGAAATTGAAGTATGACTTCAACACTACTTGTGTGTCATGGCATTTCAGTCACAACATGACAAAGTTAAAACTGAAGTATAAACCCATTGATAGTAGTAATGATTGACCTTTTTGCTCAAGCATTTCAAGGTATCAATTCTCCTAAAGTATCCATTTACTACACATGGGTTGTGAGCAGCAAATGTAGAAATGTTTTGAATTTGAATTGAATTGAATGAATTGAATTTCAAATTTCATCATGTCTTTATATTAAATATTACTTTCAATAATGATTTGTTCTGTGACGTTTGCACTGATATTCATGTTACGAGTTTCTACATGTGAGAACAAGTGTTGAGGCAATGAAAACACAAGAAATGCAGTTATGTCAGGAAAATCCATTTATTGGAATTTTTTATTGAAAAGACTTTGAATATAAGGAATCAGAAATAGTTTCTTTGAAAAGGAAAATGGGTACTTATATCTTAAATAGTGTACCATTATTCCTAGTTTATCATTCATCTTACCCAACACTTTATAAATTTCAACTTTACTACCGTATTATAAATGCAGCACCATTTTATACAAAACATAGAAATAGGCATGAATAAAATTACTGCATTCAAATGAATGACTGATGAGTTTCAAATAAATCTTGCAACCATCTTTTCATCTTATCTTTATTATATAATATGGCTCAAATTAGTGAGTTAATTTTGTACCAACATGAGTTGTAATTTCAAACAAATTTGGCAAGCAATTTTAGTTGAGTTGAAGAGGGTAATTTAAAAGCACAATGCCAATGACAGTTGATATGACTGCACATCCGTTCTGATTTGTTGGTGCGTGCAATTAAAATGTAATATGTTACTGTATTGCATGATTATAACCTCCATCTTTCAGAAATGCTTAAATAAATGTAATTATTATTTGATTATAATGCAATAAATTAAAATTGAGCAACATATCCCACATTTCTTTGATCTTTACAGTCTTTCCCTGCATACAATTAACATTAACACTGTACAGCTGGATGAACAGACTTTTTAATGAACACAAGAATATGAGACAACTTACACAATATACAGTCAAATTTGTGTATGGTGACCACATAATTGAAACAATAGTGGCCTGTAGACAGGTTTATAACATTATACCGTCAAACCTGCATATAGTGACCACTCTATGGGAAACAAGAATAGTGGCCATTGTAGACAGGTGGCCTCAATAGACAGGTTCAATAACACCATTTCTCTCTGCAGGGGATCATATTTGGTGACCTCAATAGACATGTTTGAAAGTCATAGCACTGTTTTTCTCTGCAGGGGATACTTTTTAGTTGCCAATATAGACAGGTTGGTTGTTATAGACAGGTTTGACTGGATCACATTATACTGAGCATTAATTTGTTTGTGCGTGGGGTGTTTCCCAATACTGCTATTGGGCTTTAAATAATACTCTTGTCGCATTTCAGTGTGAATAATACAAAGGGTATTCACTCACCATGAAGCATTAGATGAATGATAAAAGAAAGACAAACGTGTAATACTCCATTAGAAAGAATCAAAATGTTATCAGCAAAAAGATAAAGAAAAATATAATATTGCATTATATATAATCAAAACTGTATCAGCAAAAATAACAAGCAATGAAAGATAAAGAAAGAAAGACATAGTACATTATAATACTACATTAAAAGAATTATTTGTATCTGCAAAATATGAATTATTGACAGACTAAAGTATAATACCACTTTAAAAAGAATAATCTTAAAGAATACTACTACATGAACATCAATCAAAGAATGACAATGTTCTGGAAATGTGTACAATGTAACCGAAAAAAAAAATGACAACAATATTGGATATTGCACATTTCCTTGGTCATATGTTCTAGAAGAATGAGTTATGTTTACTGTTATGTAGCAAATTGAGAAATACAATTTGTAGTTACAATTACACTGTCTCGTGAAAATAGGCAGCCATCTGTGTCCAAAATGTTGCGATTACTAGTATTCAATCATACTCCTCCACCACAATATAACCCTCTTCAGGACTGCAGTCCTATTTTTTCAGGACTTCCACAATCCTTTTTTAGAAAGAGATAGAGAAAGAACATTTGGTCTTTTTCATGACTAACTCATCTCTCACACCCTTTCCACATGGTGTTACCATATCTATCACCATTGAAATTGATATTTTTTAACAGCAGTTATGAACATTGCATGTAGGTTAATATTAAAATGATTGAAAATGAGCAAAGAAAAATAGGCTTCGCCGGGAATCGAACCCGAGACCTCCGGATTGCTAGACCGGTGCTCAAACCATCAAGCCACGAAGACCTTTGAATGGCGGTTGTTCCCATAAAACCCTTTTCAATGCTCGATTAGTCAGAAGCTTTTTATAAACTGGGCCAATCCCAAGGATAATTAAATCAACTTTTATAGAGAAAGGCGCAGGATCACGCGAAGTGATACAGCTTTTTTATTAATTAAATTCAAACATAATATTTAAATGGTACTTTGTGCGCTAATTCTTTATATCTCTATACAAATCTGAAGAAACAAAATAAATGGCAAAAATAATTAATTAAAGTTAGTATACATGTATATAAAACTACCCCTATTTCAGATTACCATATCAAAAAGGAGTTGCATTTATTATTTCATTTCTTAATTAACCTATGGCATATAAGTGATTGCTACCGTGTATACAATTATTTAATACATCTTATGACTGATGTGAAACGTCAAATTGGCAATCACATTGGCTAAGAAACATTTTTTGGGGGCAAGAAATTCTGTAATTTTGACAAGTGAAATGGGATGTCTATTCTACTCCCTGCTAATTGGCAACTTGAGTAACATTCTTTATAACATGGCAATAGAATTGATCATCAAAGATGGTAATACATTTTATGACATACATGTACATGTAAGAAGTCTGATTTGAGCCATACTTAAAATATAACTATGTCAACAATTATGAACCATGTGACTGTGCTGCTGGCACATACATGTACACTATAACTTTTCATTAAAACAAGGTTATGGACATATGACTGTCTTGCTTTCATCTGAATAATCATATCTAAATAGCTTTGGTTCTGAATTTCAGACCCTGCATGATTTCAGCTTAACTGTAACCTATTCAGGACTAACTGATTTTTGGTACAACATGGATTCTCCACAGATGCCTGCCCGAGTATTTTCGGGACCTGTCCTGAATGGGTTCATGTAAGCATATTTTTAACACAGATAATTAAAAATGGTTGATTATCTTGTTCTTTTTCTTTTTGTTTTTAAAGTAGTACTTGAAGTTCAAGATGATTTAGGAACTTTACAACCAACCTACACATCATTTAACCCTGTGAGTGCCAAATGGAGTTTTAAGAACACACTTTAATCCCAGTCCTTTTCACAGGTTTACAAGATTAATTAGCTTAATCCCTGATTCATCTACAATGAATAGATGATTGGTAAGAAGTCAAGTGTCTATAAGCATTAATTTCACTCTTATCTATTGTGTGCATTTGGGTACAAGTCAGTAGATCTGGTCAGTGCTGTAGTCTAGTCCAGACTTGAGACTGCTTTTGATGGTCTCGTGACTCGGACTCGGAGCCGAGTCACAATGTAAAACAAATGGGAACATGCTATTTCGTTGGGGACTCAGACTCAAGTCACAATGTAAAACAAATGGCAACATGCTATTTCGTTGGGGACTTGGACTTGGAACTTGTGAACTCGACTACAGCCCTGGATCTGGTTCTAATAGGAATAAGAATTGAGTTGACCGTAGCACTCGGAGGGTTAAAAGCTGAAATAATCATGCATGAAATTGCAATATATAATAATACAGTCAATGCTTTACACACAAATACAGTATAAAAATAAATATGCCCAGGCCTATGCAAAAAACATACAAATTACATAATTTGAAAGAAGAAAAATGGAAATTTTTGAAAGCATTAATTATTTGGTAAATCATAAAAAACACTGTATTTAGTTAAATTGAACATGACACAATTCATAACAAAATTAATGTATTTAAGTCAATCGACCATTACTTGAATCATAATAAGCGATAAATTTAAGTCTTTTGACCATTACACAATTCATTGAAAAGCAAATTATTTCAACCTCAAGTACTTTTATAATACTTCTATAAATTGATACTTTAAAGCATATTTTTTCAGTTTTTAATACACATACTTCTTAAACACCCTATACAAAGGCCGCTTTCTCCAAAGACACAATACTCAAACCTGCTCCTTTCATGAAACATATATATACTTTTGATTTGGCAATAAAAAGAATGTATATTACTGATAACAATCATATCAGAAATGCAATGTATGCACCATTGCACAGAATAGAGCTCTGTGAGGTGTTGCATAAAGAGCTGTGATTAATTGCAGAGTTGCCATTGATCGCAAGTCAGAAAATATGCACATTTGAGCCAATCAGATTTGCGCATTTAGGTGCATTTTCTGACTTGCCATAAATCGCAACTCTTTATACAACACCCCCCTGATACAACAAAACAAATTTTGTTAGTCCAGGCTCTTTATATTTGGTTGTTGTTTCTACCCTGATATAACAAGGTAATTTACATGGTCCCAAGGTCCTTTTCATAACAAGGTTCCACTGTATTTATCATTTCAATAATTAGACGAGAAACCAACACATTTATCTGAGTTGTAGAGCTTTTCCTGCAGCTAATCAATCCTACCTAGTTCCTCTAAGAGTTGGTTAGTCGGTACGGTGGGACATTAATTGCCTTGCTAGCCTGATAAGACTTTCTGGCTCCTCCTCTGCTGAATGCTCCCTAAGGAGTTGAAACTGAGCACTACAATAAGTGCTGATATGACAACACCGAGTGTAATCCTGTTTCAATAGCATTATTAAGCATTTATGAATGCTACCTATCATTATTATGAAAAGTTATTTTTCTCTGCTGCCCTTTGGGGGAGGCTCTTCGCACAGTTCTGCGTGATAACCCTCTCTGTCCCTCTCTCTTCACAGGAAAGATGATCGTAGTGCAGCGAATACGACTCTGCTCAAAACTGAACAGTTGTATTAAGTGCTACGTAGATGCTGCAGTCTTTTATTATTACTAAAAGTCATTTTTCTTTGCTGCTCAAGTCTTTGGGGGAGGCTCTTCGCAGGGTTCTATGTGATAACCCTCTCGGTCCATCTCTCTGGAGGAAAGACGCTCGTAGTACACCGGATACGATGACAACCTCTGCTTGAAACTGTTGTTTTAAGCCCTACGTAGATGCTACAGTCTTTTATTATTACTAAAAGTCCTTTTTCTTTGCTGCTCAAGTCTGTGGGGGAGGCTCTTCGCATGGTTCTATGTGATAACCCTCAAGGTCCATCTCTCTGGAGGAAAGACGCTCGTAGTGCAGCGAATACGATGACAACCTCTGCTCGACTTCATCAAACGAAGGCCTGCAATGAAAAATTACAAATGTAAAGTTTAAATATAGGAACAGTATTTTCATTAATGATTTATCTTGATCTAGTTTCTTGTTATAAAAATGTTAATGATGATGTTACAATAATAATGATGTAAAATTTGAATAATGTCAAATATAATACCGTGAGGTGAAATGTGTTTTTAGAATTAAAATTTTAGGTTCAGAGTTTGCCGTCTGAATCTTACTTATATTTCAACAGTATATAAAGTGCATAGAGTCTTGTGGTAGGAGCTCAGCTCTAGCACCATGTGACCTGGGTTTGAAACCTTGGTTGCTCCTTTCAGGTGGTGATAATAAAGCAATATAGGGCATAATCCAAAAATTCCAATCATAAGTATCTTTGTAAAAAAAAGCAATTCAGAAAACTAACACCTGTTCCATGCTTCTATCGGTAATATGAGTATAAAAAGGTAGGGGAGAACCGTTAGATTTCTAAGTAATTTGTTTGGATTTTGACAATATTTCTACATTCATTTAATTAATTAAAGGGACTTAGTAACATTGTCCAAATCCTCAAAATAAAATTTTAATTCTAGCGGTTCCATCATACCTTGTTGTATTCGTATTAACAATAAAATCATGGGACTGGTTTCGGTTTTTCAAATTTCCCTTTCGTTACAAAGATATGTACGATTGAAGTATTCAGATAAGAAAAACTCCCCCGGAGTTTTTCTTACCGTGTACAAAGTGAGTGCAGTGAGTCAGTGAATATCACTTTGCATTTTCGCTCATTACTTGGTCATGCAATGTCCATTTGACTTGAAATTTTCACACAATACCCTGTGGACATATGAGATAACAACAATATACATTGCATCAACCCTTCGTCACTTTTTGCACATGTCAACAAAGTTACTAGATCCCTTTAACCCGTTGAGGACGAATTGATTTTGGTATAACACGCATTCTCCATAGACTCAAGAACGAAATATTTCGGGATCAGTCCTCAACGGGTTAAAGGATGGAAAACAAGAACAACTCTCACCTGACATCAGGATCAAGATGGACACAGCTAAGCATGACCTGGTGCAGAGTCCTAGGACAACCATGACAGAATTTCTTCATGAATGCTGGTTCGTCCAGACCAAAGTCGTTGCTTCTCGGTAGATCGTCCGGATTCGCAGTTACTCGGCCGATTATCTCGCACATCACGATACCGAAGGAGAAAACATCGACTAACTCGTTGTAGTCTTTGCCTGGTGAAAAGAATAATATACAGGTTTCATAAATGATAAGGTTCAAAGCAATACAGAACTATCTCAGTCTGTCAACTAATTCAGCGATCAAGCCATCCATCAAACAATTAATCACCACCAGCCTGTCATCAGTCTGTCAGTCAATCAGTAAATTCATCCATCTATCAATCCATCCACCCAACCACTTTACAGTCAGTCAGCCAGTCAACCAACCAACCGATCGATCTAATTCGACCGACCGATCGATAGACCAATCAATCAATCAATCAATCAATCAATCAATCAATCAATCAGTCAGTCAATTAATCAATCGCTGACTGACCAACTGACCGATAAATCAATCGATCAAGATCAATCAATCGATCAAATCAAATTGACAAATACAAATCACTCATTCAATCAATACCTTTTAGCATCTCTGGTGCCATCCAGAATGCAGTGCCCACCATGGTGTATCTCTTCTTGCGCCCAGCAGCATGGTCTTTTCTGCCGAACGGAGTGGCACGCTTTGAGTCGTTCTCATCGATGAAGACCCTTGCGAGTCCAAAGTCTGCTACCACGACTGACCCATCCTGTTTACAATATAAGATTCAAATTGAATATCATTTTTGGCTTATGGTAATGCAATATGCAGAGGTAGGGTGTAGTATCCAGACAATATCAACTGATTTTTATCAAACTTCATGTTTTTTCAAAAGAACAGTTTCAACAATTTTACAAAGAAACTAACAGCTTTCCATAATAGTTCGATCCAACTTAGAGTCAAGTTCAACTTTGAATCTTTGTGAAACATTCCTGGTCTTGTAGCATACAACACTGACATGTACAGTAACTTTCACCAAATGAACCCTGCATTGACTAATCTTAAATATGGTGGGCCGTCATTAACTCTATGGAATTTGCAAAATCTAGAAGGGAGAAGGTTAATACAACTGTGACTTACATCTCTGACGAGGCAGTTGTTTGAGTTGAGGTCTCTGTGGATGATGCCCATGGCATGAAGGTAGGACTGGACATGGAAGAAAAGAACAAAATACATATATTAAGCAAAAATACAAGCAATATCACAGAAATAGAAGAAAAAAGAATGAAAAGGGCACAAAACAGGCAAATAAAAAAAAATTGTGATCCTCAATGGTCTTGATTTCCTCTACCACAAATATAGCATCATATTTTAAACATGCACAAAAAGAGGAATGGCTTAGAATTCCATCTCTATAGAAATAAATAACTTGTTCACAGTCATTTGTTTTAATGTATTGTTCATGTATATTTCTCTTCACATTACCACTCTATTGGTTTCAAAACAAAGAAATAACTAGATGATTTTTCAAGGAATTAGAACAATTAAAAATGGACTGATGTATAGCTTTAAATGTAGCAATAATTTCTTGCAAAAATTTCAAAGCAATCCTACCATTCCAGAGGCGATGTCCCGTGCAGCATTTACTCTCTTCAACCAAGGGAAGGGGTTGTCCTGTGAAAGAGAGAAAACAGAAAATAGAAATTAAATGCGGTCTCGATCTCACTATGAGACAGAGTGGGACTGAGATTGTATGAGACTAGCCTTGAACATGACTGAATGACATTGAATGTGATACAAAAGAGTGCAAGTTTACAACACACTTGAGTGCCTTCGTGCCATTGGCAGCAAATGGCTAGTATGCTCCCCAGGGAGTTGAGAAATTATGTAATATCATTGTTTGGGTTTGAACTGTACCTGATGACCATGGGTAATAATACTAATTTGCGCTTTAATAGAAACCCTTATTAAACGCTATATAAAATGCACGCTATTATTATTATTATAATTATGTCCACAACACACTTCCTGTTATCATTACTAATGACTGGGGATATGATATTGTCAGGGGTACAACATCACTTTGACAATTAAGGTAATGACTGCACCATTATTGCAGAATCATCACCACCTTCTCAAGACTAACATGAACATAATACACTAGACAAAAAAAATCCTGTTATCTTAACCAATGACTGGGGATGAGCTATTGTCTGGGGTAGATCACTTTTCATTATCCACTGGGCAGGAGGCGAGCATGTGTAACATTCATGGCTGCATCATTAATGCAGCATCATCATCACATCAATCATCTTCTCATTGTGAACAGAGGAATATTTCAAGAGTGTGTTATCATAATTAATGATTGGCGATGAGTTATTGTCTTGGGTAGATCAAGTTTTATCATCCACTGGGTAGAAAACATTAATGTATGACATGAATTACTGCACCATTAATGCAGCTCCATTACCCACTACAGTGTGTTTAGAAAAAACAAATCCTGTTTATCATAAATGTTGACTGGGGATGACATAGTGTCTGTGGTAGTTCACTGTTCATCATCCAGTGGACAGAAGGCAGGCATGCATAACATTAATGTACATCATCATCATCAACTACAGTGTGTTTTAGTAAAAACATCCTGTGTATCATAATTGTTGACTGGGGATGACATAGTGTCTGTGGTAGATCACTGTTCATCATCCAGTGGGCAAGAGGCAGGCATGCATAACATTAATGTACAGCATCATCACCCACTACAGTGTGTTCAGAAAAAAAACATCCTGTTTATCATAATTATTGACTGGGGATGACATAGTGTCTGTGGTAGATCACTGTTCATCATCCAGTGGACAGAAGGCAGGCATGCATAACATTAATGTACATCATCATCATCAACTAGAGTATGTTTAGCAAAAAAAAACCATCCTGTTATCATAATCAATGACTGGGGATGACATAGTGTCTGTGGTAGATCACTGTTCATCATCCAGTGGACAGAAGGCAGGCATGCATAACATTAATGTACAGCATCATCACCCACTACAGTGTGTTTAGTAAAAACATCCTGTTTATCATAATTGTTGACTGGGGATGACATAGTGTCTGTGGTAGATCACTGTTCATCATCCAGTGGACAGAAGGCAGGCATGCATAACATTAATGTACAGCATCATCACCCACTACAGTGTGTTTAGAAAAAAAACATCCTGTTATCATAATCAATGACTGGGGATGACATAGTGTCTGTGGTAGATCATTGTTCACCATCCACTGACACAGTAGACAGGCATGCATAACATTCATGACTGCATCATTAATGCAGCATCATCATCACATCAATCATCTTCTCATTGTGAACAGACACAAATTTTAAGAGTTTGTTTATATATATATACAAACACATCCTGTTATAATTATTGACTAGGGTTGGATTATTGTCTGGGGTAGATCTTTTTTCATCATCTAGTAGGTGGAAAACATTCATGTGTAATAGTTATGACTGCACCATTTGAGCAGCATCATCATCATCATTACCATAATCCTCAACAATATGAAATGTTTACAATGCTACCAATACAAGACTGTAGTTTGAGTGAATGCTTATAAGAAACCTTCATACATTATCTTCTAGAGGTTAATTGGTACAATTTGAGTGTTGTACTATTATTATTACTACGAGACTATCAACTAATAACTTGCAAACATGAAATAAGAATATGATATACACTTGTGACTATATAGAAAGTGATACACTAGAGTGTGTTTAGACAACACACATCCTGTTATGATAATTAATGACTGGGGATGAGTTAGTGTCTGGGGTAGATCCCTTTTCATCATCCACTGGGTAGAAAACATTAAAGGGGTAGTTCAGTTTTGGTATAGAGTATTTTATTTTTTTTTCAAATTTTCAAATTTGAAAGAGCATACAATTTTAATGACAGAATAAACTTTATTTGATCAAAATCGGTTCAGAAACGGCTGAAATATCAATAAATATATCCGTTTGGAATAAATCTGGGGCCCCAGGTTTATTTGATAATTTAAAAATATATATATATAATGCTTACACTTTTTACAAAAATGTTCAAAAGAGGTTTTTGAATAGTTGTTGATGTCCTATCTATTTAATCATTATTTTAACAAAACATCACATGCACAATTTTTGTATTAAACCTGGTTGAAACCTAGAGTTTTTAGAGAGTTTTAATGGCTTTAAAAAAAATGATAACAGGCTTTTCACTTATCTTTTGGTAATTTTGTAATAATATGTTTCGAGCATTGTGGAGTTATAACTATTAGCTTGAATAGTTTGCAATGTTATGGTGCAGGTTACAAAAATGCAGTTTGACCAAAACTGTACTATCCCTTTAATTTATGACAAGACTGCACCATTTGGGCAGCATCACCACCCACTTCAGTGTACTTAGAAGAACCCCACATCCTGTTATGATAATTAATGACTGGGGATGACAAAGTGTCTGTCTGTCGTAGATCACATTTCATGATCAGCCACTATTCCAGTGGGCAGGAGATGAGCTTGCATAACATTTATGGCTGCACTACAATCAAGTTTCTTCTTTCAAAAAAAACAAAACCAAAACATTTTTTTATCATAATTAATAATTTGGGATGAGCTATTGTCTGGGACAGACCAGTTTCATTATCTAATAGACAGGAAGCAGGCATGGGTGATATTAACCTGTTCAGAGCCCCAATTAATGCAGAAAGACTTATATCAATTGAAAAATTGTAATTAATTGCAAGTCGGATCATGTGACTGAATGCACAAATCTGATTGCCAGATTGGTTCAAATGTGCATATTTTCTGACTTGCAGTTATTGCATCTTTACAATTGATTGCAATATTTTCTGCCAACGGGGCCCAGGACTGGTTGATTTTGCTATAACATTTATTCTCCGTAGACCCTAGCCAGAGTATTTTCAGGACCATGCAGTCCTTAATGGGTTAACAACTGCACCATTAGTGTGTTATCATCATCACTGACTGTGTGTATGCACATACATATAGCACTAGGGTACATTTCCTGGGGAAATTAATGTACAGACATTAACCCATTCAGGACTGGTGCCCCAAAATACAATGTACATGGGTTTGCGGTTTTTGGAGAAAGCATATTTTACCAACATCATATGGTCTTGAACAGGTTTTAAAATGTTTGTATGGGCATGACAACAAACAATATATATGGAATCCCTTTTTGTCGTTACACAGGAACAATGTTGTCTAATGAATGTATTTTGATGATAAACAATGTAATCAAGGCAACGCAAAGACCACAATAATGACAAACCTAATATATTTATTTTTAGGATGTCTGAAAGACATTTCGATAAATGCAGGAAGATTGACTCCCTCCGTAGGAAGGAAGTGACATAAATAATAATAATAATAATAACGGTTATTTATATAGTGCTATTCCCGTGGGGATCATAGTGCTTTACACGATTATTACCCCGGTCAACGGATACACACTGCAATCATTCCTGCACATTAAGTGCACAATGGAATAGATGATCAAGTCATCTGATCTGGTCTACACAAATATGTAGGAACCTGTTGACCACCCATACCTCTTGTTATCTGTACAAACAGAATTAATTAGGAATAAATTAATTTCACTGGAAATACCTATTCAGGACTGCCCCCGAAAATGCTCTGGCTTGAGTCTATGGAGTATGCATGTTATAACAAAATCAAAATGTCTAAAACAAGTTAATACTATTCATGCAATCAAGATGTACAATATCAAATTGAACAGTATGGTGTGGTTATTTAACCCCTTGACCACGGGAACCAAGTGGGCTATGTACAAAGTCTATGGGGATTTCAGAATCTCGAAGGGAACGGGTAAGGTCAGTAGCCTTCATGTGCTATAAAGCAAAGAAATGGTCATCATGATGTCGGACACAGAACCATTCAGGACTATTTCCAGAAATAATTGGGCTTGAGAATGCACGTTATAACAACATCAAGTCATCTTCGACAGCATTACTACAGGAAGACCAACTTCCCTATTACGAAGAAAATGGCATATTACAATGCATTGGATGTCTACAGCAACTAAATGTGTCCAAACCTTAAAACAAATAAATCAACTGACTGAATCAATTGTTTTTAATACCTAAACAATGAGTGGTTATCAGAGGTCAATAGCTTCTAGGTGTCAAGCAAAGAATAGATCAAGTTTAGTTATGTGTGTGAATTCATGCAAATTCATGTACAAATTGTCAAAGGTTAGTGAACGTTGCCACCAGACAGACATTTGATAGATGCAATCACTTTATGATCAATCATATGACTGACCTGCGACAAACAATGCTCATTTATTTCCATAATGAGTCACACTAAATTATTTCAGCCAAAGTGTACATGTCATAAAGTTGTGTTAACTTTCTTTTGATTGTATGACCATTGTTTATTTTTGTATGGCTTAAAAGAGATTCTTATTTGTCCTTGTTCCCCATTCTTGTATTTGCATTCTCTGCAAAATGTTGCTATATTAAGTGCACTCTTCCAGAGATCAAATTAATTTTCGTTCCCTGTGAATTGTGTATAAACTCACATTTGAAATCACGTTGGCTAACGTTCCACCTCCAATGTATTCTGGAGAAGAAAAAAAAGAAGAGGAAAATATAATTTATTATACATAAAAGATGTTTTTATTAAGAATTGATAGGAAGTTAAACATTCAATTTCATTAAATAATTATTTTTTTATGTTTAACAGTTTGATATCTTCATTTATAGTACCAGGCATTTTCTGTCATCTTTTGACTGTGCATGAAAGCAAAGTTTTCATTAAATTAAATCAAATCAAATCTGTTACATAATGAGCATCATTTATAGCATACTATGCATAATCCTACAAAATCAAGCCTACAAAGGCAATCCTACAAAGGCAAGCCAATTCAGCAACCATTCAAAGTTGAGGGGCAGATCAATAAGATTATGAAGATAACAAAACTTGGTCGCATACCTGTGACAAGGTTTAGCCTTTTGTCCTTGTACAGCACGCCAATGAACTTGAGAACGTGGTAGTGGTCGAGGCTCCTCAGGACCTTCACCTGTGGAGGTCAATGATGATGGCGGCGTAAGTCATAAAGGTGGTAGTGGAGGTAGACGATGACGGTGGTAGCAAGACAGGAAGGAAAGGGAAAAGGAAGAGGATATGTGACATGTTAGCAACAAACGCTAATAAAGACGCAACTGCTAAATTGTCTGATTTTGTTATCTTTCAATTCTCCAAACTCAGCTTATATGCATTTTCACTTGAAAATAATATATGGTTGGAAGGATTGTGACCACACTTAGGCTACAAATTGCACTAAGCTGGAATCGATAATCTCAAATTTATTGCAAATTCTTAATTGTGCAGTAAACTCCGTTGGCATATGGCAATGGGCTAGTGAAATTCACAGGTGTGAAACGGTCTAATCGGCTACTGGTAATTTTTGTCTTCTAAGCTGAGCCAATGAATTCGGGCCTAAGAGTTTATTCCAGCTTGTAATAATTTGCATACCTCTTTGAGGAAGTCTCTCTGTGCAGCCTCGCTGTATCTAACCAGCTCCTTGATCACCATCACTGGACAATATTGATTCTAGCTTGATACAATATGTATCATCTGTGCCAATCGGCAGGTTTGGCACACCAGCGATTGTGAAGATTAGCACTTAAAACAAAGCACTCAAAGGGTTATGCATACCTCTTTGAGGAAGTCTCTCTGTGCTGCCTCGCTGTATCTAACCAGCTCCTTGATCACCATCACCTCACCTGTGTATTTGTGAGTCACCTATAACAAATTAACAAGCAAATGAAGAAAAAAAGAATACATAAAAATTGAAGCAGTACAAAATAAATAATACAAAATAATTTCAAATAACAAAATAATGCACAATCATTTTAAATAACAGTTCCAAATTTACATAGAGGATAAATTATAACTTCTTTATAAAGCACACTTGAAAAGTGACAAACACTACGCTTATATTTATAAGATTTCGCACATAATAAATAAATATAAATATAAAATTGATGAAAATATGTAATTCTCAATTTGTCTTATCAAAGCTTTCATTTTATTTTTGTACATTTTTATTTTAGTAAATGGGAAATGTAACAAATAAATTTGGAAGAGAATTTTCTATCAATCTTTATATTCACCTTGACAGCTTTGCCAAAGAATCCCTGGCCTAGCACTTCCCCCTTCACAAGGTCTGAAGCCCTGAATATCCTGTGGTTTTTATTGGACACCCTGTACGACTGCGTTCGAGAGAGCGGTGATATAGGGCTGCATATTCCTGGAGAGTTGCTGCGTCTGAAAAAATATGGGGGGAAATATAGATAAATATTTAGTTTCAGACTTAAAAAACAACATGAAGATAAAGACAATTGTACCCTGTTTGGTATATTAGCAACAATAGTTGAAATAAATTATTTTCTTCTGTGGCTTTTGTTTGGACACCCTGTATGACTGCGTCCATGAAAGTGATGACGTTGGGCTGCATATTCCTGGATAGTTGATGCGTCTGAACAAATTTTTAAAATGGGGAAACTACAGTATAAAAGGAAATATTTCTTTACAGACTTAAAATACAACATGAAGATAAAGAAAATGCACCCTTTTCGGTTCATCAGCAAAACAAAAAATAAAACAAAGCATTTCTCAGTGATTTTTGTTTGGACATCCAGTACAACTGGGTTCTAGATAGTGGGGATGTAGGGCTGCATATTCCTGGATAGCTGCTGCATCTGAAAAAAATATTGGGAAATTAAAGGGAAATATTTAGTTACAGACTTAAAATACTACATGGACATAAAAACAAAGTACCCTTTTTGGACCATTAGCAACAATAACTGAAATTATTTTGTTCTGTGGTTTTTGTTTGGACACCCTGTATGACTGGTTTCTAGATAGTGGTGATGTAGGGCTGCATAGTCCTGGGCCTCGATAGTTGCTGCATCTAAACAAATATTGGGAAACTAAAGGGAAATATTTAGTTACAGACTTAAAATAACAACATGGAGAAATAAAATGAAAGTACAGTATGTGCACCTTTTTGTTCCACCCCCCCCCCCCCCATTTTTGTAATCAATTAATTAATTAATTTTAAAAAATACAAAATGAAATTGGAAAGAAAAAAAATAATTAAAATACACCATTTCCTTCTGTGGTTTTTATTTGGACACCCTGTTTGACCAGGTAAATGAAAACAGTGATGCTGGACTTTTTCTGTACTTGAATGGGTAAAACTTTAGCTGCAACTTTGGCATTTGATGACACACGCAGTACCCCGGGGTACCGTTGTACCCCGGTATCCCGCGTTGTGTAGCGCCATCTTGCATCCAACCGTACCGCAGCTATTGCGTTGTGCATGCAGTGCGCGATTGTTTGCACGCTATACCCACAGTACAGCCCTAAAAATTAAATAAATAATTAAAGGGGACCACCAGGCAAAGGACAACACATTATTATATGTTTTGGTACTGTTTTGTGATATCAAATAGATACCCAACATTTTGCAAAGGGTTTTGTAATTCATAAACAAAGCAATTAATTTCCACTACTTACGGAACCACGGCTATCTCGTGGTTCCACATGGGCCAGGCATTTGCGAGTGCGCCAATGCAATTCACGCGTACGTCAATAGAATCCCGGATGATTCGTTCGCTCTGCATAGAGCGCCGCTGGCTCTGCTCGCATAATAGTCTGCGCATTCAGACCGCATGACCGCATGGCTGAGAATGGTGATGCGTTTTCCAATTATTTTTTTTTTTCTGAAAACATATTTTTGTGAACTTATTGAAGGAATGGAATACTAAAGATGTTACCTTTCTATAAAAAGATTATTATTTTTGGGTGGTGGTACCCTTTAAACAAAATGGCGGATTTTCGTCTGGTACCCCGGGGTACCGTTTATGTCATCATTTATCTACTTACACTTCTTCCCAGTGGCCCGATGATGCACGAACGACACGTGACCCACTAGAGTGGTCATGTGACAGGCTTCGGTAAAACGTCTCCACAGCCATCATGGTGGAACCCGAACCGTATGTAAAGTCTAAACCTCTTTTTCCGGTAGATAGTTATGGAAAAGCTATAATTCCTGTGAGGGTTTCACTCACTGGTCAGAAAAACGATTAACATTGGAATAAAGAGTAGCAAAAGTTTCACACTCCTTTAAATTCACCGGGACGTTCAACCTCGTAGACAGTTCTAAAATCCACTCATTTGTGAATAATGGTATGGCATCACAATGACTTTCTTGATAGAACTGCAACATGTATGTTCCTGCCAGCAACATGCAACATGATCAAACAAGCTAAAGTGGTTCCATAAAGAGCACAGAACTTGTCAGCATCCAATTTATAAAAATACAAATAATAATACAAATTTCAAATCCAAGATGTTCAAAAGCTTCACACCAGCCAAAAATAAACAATCGATGTGTAAACACCACTTTCAATCTGATGAATAAAGCAGTCTAAAATGCACTACAAACTTCTGTTCTGTTCCGCTCTAATATTGAAAGTATATATACTAGATAATAATAGCTACTGATGTACCAATCAATACTAAAAGTAACAACACGTTGTACAACCGTAAAATGAACAACCAATCAGATTCTGCCTGTAAATCCAATAGTCTCATTTGACCACTGGTGACCGATTATCTCTTGTCATGCGTCACAGTAGCTTCCTGCGACAAGTGAGAAAAAACACTTCTGAAAAACCCCAAAGGCCACCAAAACACAACAAACTGTACAATTTCCTGCTTTGCGCCTATTAATAATAACCACAGCCGCCCTTCCCTTCCGATACCAACTTATTGATTAATCTGAAGTGGGATCGTTCAATTCTAGTAATTTTTCCCTCATAAATTGTGTGTTTTCACTTTTCATTATTCACTCGTTTGATGTGGAAGTTTTAACCCATTTGAGGACTGAAAATCTTTTTCCACTAGTAAAGTTTTTTTAATAAAATAATATAATATCATACTGATCAGAAATTAATGTTTTATTAAACTAATCTGTTCTGGGCCCTGTTGCAGAAAGAGATGCAATCGATTGTAAAGTTGCAATTAATTGTAAGTCAGATCATGGGACTAAATGCGCAAAATCTGATTGGTTGAAATGAGTAAATTTCAAACTTTAATTTATTGCAACATTACAATTAACTTTACAACAACTTTACAACATTTACAAAATGCATCTCGTTCTACAATGGGGCCCAGGTCTGGTCCCCAAAATACTCTGGCTAGGGTCTATTGATAATGTGTGTGTTATACAAGATCATGTGACATGTAGTACTGAATGGGTTAACTTGATGAGGATCCTGTTATATATTTTTAGCACAGGCCGTGTCTATAGATGGGAAATGTGTGTCAAGGGTTAACCCATTCAGGACTGGCTCTGAAAATGCCCTGGGGGTGTTTCACAGAGATCCTAAGTTGATCTTAGCACTAAGATGGTCTTAAATATTATGGAAAGCCATTAGTGTCTTCAAACAGTTTTGTAAAAGTTATGTTGAAATGCATAAAATGTTGATTCAAATCATATATATTTTCTAATTATCAAAGAAATTTCATGAATTTTATGTGAAGATCATGAATCTCTTTGATATATATGATTTGAATCAACATTTTATACATTTCAACATAACTCTTACAGTTTACTGTTTCAAGACACTAGTGGCTTTCCATAATATTTTAAGACCATCTTAGTGCTAAGATCAACTTAGGATCTTTGTGAAACACCCCTAGGCTCGGTTAATAGAGAACACATCTTATACCAAAATCATATTGCTTTGAATAGGTTCAAATCGATAGAAAATTAAATTAACATCAAACGGTTAATGATTTGCTTAGAATGGGCATCATGCCAGGAACTAGGCATGCGGAAATAAAACTTAAACTTCCAATTCACTAACCCAATGGATATAAAAAGTAAAAGTTCTGTTTAATTCATTATGGCAGTTGTTGTTAAAATGTAAAAAGGGAAAGTGATAATCATAAAACTATTAAAAAAAAGAATAGATTCATCTCAACTTCAAATGTAAAAAGGGAAAGTGTTAATCATAAAACTATAAAAAAAAAAGAATAGATTCATCTCTACTTCAAATGATCAGACATATTATGCAACTGGATATAAATACTAATTGACAATGATCTTCATGTACAGTATCTGATACAAGCCTCCACCAGCGAAAAAAATACACGGGGGTGGCGGGCGAATTCGACCCCGAAATGCCCAAAAGAGCCCCCGAAAAAAAAAAGTAGCCCCCGAAAAAAAAGATTTTATTTTTTTATTTTGGGGATTTTTTGGGGGGATTTTCTTTTTGGATCGTGATCAAATGCTTAAATAAGATGATCACTTACAGCATTAGAGCTTAATAGTAGCCCCTGAAATTCGAAAAAGAGCCCGGAAATTTGTAGCCCTACATTTGACTTGCCTCAATATAACACTTACTTGCCCTCTTTACAATTCTGCAGGAATTCATTTTTTATTTTAGGGGGCTACTTTTTCTATCTGATAGATATATCACATAATATTTAACATAATACCCTATGGTAATGTAAGGGGATACCTACTGAATTTAGGGGTCTATTTTGAAAATAAGGGGGCAAATGAGATAAAATATGAAACTACTTTTTTCTCTTGTAGTCGGACAATTATTTTCAAAATAGCCCCCTAAATTCAGTAGGTAGCCCCTAAAATTACCATCTAGGGTAATATGTTAAATATTTTGTGATAGATATCCAGCAGATTGAAAATATAGCCCCCTAAAATAAAAAATTAAAATAATAATTCCTGCATTGAATAAGTCCCATGTAAGGGAGATACAGTAAAACCTGCTCTAGGGACAACATATTTATAAAGACCACCTGTCTATAGAAACCACATTTCTTGATGACCTAGGAGACAGTTTACATATAAATGAACCTTGCCTAATTGCATTACATGTTGGGGAATACCAATGTCTCAAAGGCCAAATCGTTAGGGAATATCCCTTCTGTGTTTTATTCATTATCTTGTCCATGGAGGGTGAAATAAAGGAAATTATGAAACAGCTCTGTTTGGTCAACAACAAAAAAAAACAAATCCTGTTTAATTGATTACAATAACAGCAATACACACAATCAGTATGCAAAACTATTTCCCCCAAAATTCCCACAAACTATTCAAGTCATCATGCACAATAAGTATACAACCCTAGAATAGACCGCTTCGGTAATGTATGCAAATAATATGCGTATGACGTCAGACTCCCCGTTGGCAAGCTTAACAATAGTAACTAGGTCCGGCAAGCTCCGGCAAACTTAGCTTGCCGGACCTTGTTACTATTTAAGCTTGCCAACGGGGAGTCTTACGTCATACGCATATTATTTGCATACATTACAGAAGCGGTCTATTGGAAGAGCAGTGTGCTAGCTTAGTACTAAATTGGTTAATAATATGTGACCCGCTATAGCAAAACCCGGCACTTGTCGGTAATTCATGTTTTGAAGAAATGGGCATTTAAGTTCACACAATGTGTGTAAAAGACCTATGATTGTAAAATTGAAACAATCATATATTCGCCAATTATTTATCAATTAGTTAGAACAAAGCATGAAATGAAAGCTTGTGATGAGGCCTTTATAATGGTATGAAAATCTACATTTTGATTTTTACCGACAAGTGCCGGGTTTTGCTATAGCCAGTCACATATCCTATAAAACTGATGATCCCTAGGAGTAAACTAGTCAAACTGAGGGTAAAAAAACAACATCATGGCAAACTCAAGAAGGAAATACATGTATCATAGCAAAGTATACAATCCTAAAAAAAGAGAAATTTGTTAGTAATATCCTGAACTGATGCTTTGGACTACTCCTTTTTAAATAACAAAAACAAAAACAAATCAACCAAAACAAACCAACCCACTGGACAAAAAAGAAAATCGGAGACATGATGACAATTCAAGAATGAAATGTCATCGCCAAGTATGCAATCCTAGAATTCATGTGAACAGAAAGTGTACGTAGCATGCTACTTAAGAAATATTAGGGGAAAAATTGGTTGGTAATATCCTGACTTGATGCTTAGGCCTTTCCCTTTCAAATAACACGAAACAGACACCAATCAACCAAAACAAAATCAGAGATATGATGACAATTCAAGAATGAAATGTCATTGCGTAGTATACAATCCTAGAATTCATGTCGAAGCATCATTCTACTCAAGAACGGGGCACTTCCCAAAATAAAGTAACAAAATGATTATGTCCATCGGATAGAGTGTCTTTTCCAATGAAAAACAATACCAAGAACAGTCATTTTGGTCGTGTAGTTTTTGTTTTAGGGCGCTGTGAATGACACCATGTCAGGTTCCCATTTTTGTCAATTTTTACCAAGTCAGTGCCTGTTAAATCGCACTTACTGCCCGTCATACAACGAGCAATGCGCGCCATTGTTAGGGTGCATTCAGCCGTGTACCGAGAGAATGGGCATAGTTGCTCGACGCTATGACGAGCAGGAAGTGCGATTTATCGAGCACTGACGTGGTAAAAATTGACAAAAATGGGAACCTGACATGGTGTCACTCACAGCGCCCTAAAACATAAACTCCACAACCAAAATGACTGTTCTTGGTATCATTTTTCATTGGAAAAGACACTCTATCCGATGGACATAATTATTTTGGTACTGTATTTTGGGAAGTGCCCTGTTCCGTTTTTTGGGGGCCACCCTGTATAGCGCACGTATATCTGCATTGATGATTGGACCTATCCCTTTTAAATAACACAAAACAGAAACCATCGACCAAAACAAAATCAGAGATATATATGAAGACAATGCAAGAATGAAAGGTCATTGCAAAGTATACAACCCTAGAATTCATGTGAAAGCATCAGCTACAAATAACGATATCCTTGATGGATGGTTTATACTGTATATAGATACCTTTTAAGTTTATAACAAAAACAGAGAAACAAATCAACCAAAACGAAACAAAAACATGAGATAATTGTTAAAAAAGGAAATCAGAGACATGATGATGACAATTCAAGAATGAAATGTCATCCCAATCCTAGAATTCATGTGGATGAAGCAACATTCTGCTTTAGAATTATCATGGGATAAATTTGTTGGTAATTTCCTGCATTGATGATTGGACCTATTCCTTTTAAATAACACAAAACAGAAACTACTCAACCAAAAAAGGAAATCAGAGACATATACAATTCAAGAATGAAATGTCATCACTAAGTATACAATCTTAGATTCATGTGGATGAAGCAACATTCTGCTTTAGAATTATCAGGGGAGAAATTTGTTGGTAATTTCCTGCACTGATGGTGTAGCGGAAATACCGGGCAGCTGGACATGATTACTGCATCACGCTCTGTGCGCACCGTACCAAACCACCCAACGGTAAAAGGTAACGATATCATTGATTGATGGTTTGGCCTATAGGTTTATAGATACCTTTTAAGTTTATAACAAAAACAGAAACAAATCAACCAATACAAAACAAAAGCATGAGATAATTGTTAAAAAAGGAAATCAGAGACATGATGATGACAATTCAAGAATGAAATGTCATCCCAATCCTAGAATTCATGTGGATAAAGCAACATTCACTTTAGAATTATCAGGGGATAAATTTGTTGGTAATTTCCTGCATTGATGGACCTATCCCTTTTAAATAATGCAAAACAGAAACCACTCAACCAAAAAAAACAGAAAAACATGAGATACTTGTTAAAAAAGGAAATCGGAGACATGACAATTCAAGAATGAAATGTCATCACTAAGTATACAATCCTAGAATTCATGTGGATAAAGCAACATTCTGCTTTAGAATTATCAGGGGAGAAATTTGTTGGTAATTTCCTGCATTGATGATTGGACCTATCCCTTTTAAATAACAAAAAACAGAAACCACTCAACCAAAAAAACAAAAAACAAACATGAGATACTTGTTAAAAAAGGAAATCAGAGACATGATGATGACAATTCAAGAATGAAATGTCATCCCAATCCTAGAATTCATGTGGATGAAGCAACATTCTGCTTTAGAATTATCATGGGATAAATTTGTTGGTAATTTCCTGCATGGATGATTGGACTTATACCTTTTAAATAACACAAAACAGAAACCACTCAACCAAAATGAAACAAAAACATGAGATACTTGTTAAAAAAGGAAATCGGAGACATGACAATTCAAGAATGAAATGTCATCACTAAGTATACAATCCTAGAATTCATGTGGATGAAGCAACATTCTTGTGTCCATATTTGTCCATATGTGTCCATATTTGTTATTATGTTCTTATCTTGTATATTATTGTGCATTTGTGTTCCATTCCTATTCCTTATACTTCACTCTTCTTCTCCTTAACCCCTTTACTCCTTCCGTTATCTTTTGCTTTATTTCAATCCTTAATCTTTTTTCTCTATTTTTTGGTGTGTATGCGATGTATTAGTTGTTTTTGCCTTATGCTTAATTAGTAATATTTGTAAAAATTGTATTTAGTTAATAATGATCATGTTCTTAAGGTGCCCCGCTCACAAGCTTTGCTTTCAAGGGGTACCTCAACCATTATTGTTAATATTCTTGTATTTTACAATGTATATATTTTGATATTTGGTTGAAATAAAATAAATGAAATGAATTATCAGGGGAGAAATTTGTTGGTAATTTCCTGCATTGATGGTCTAGCGGAAATAGAGGGCAGCTGGGCATGATTACTGCATCACGCTCTGTGCACCGTACCATATGTACAAGTACGAATGGGACGTATTGTAAGCATTGATATAGGCCTCAAAAAGATGAGATAGCATCAAACTGTCATTTAAACCAAATAATATAATTTGAAGAATTTATAACCAAGTACATACTTTAATTTTGTTTTTATCTAGCATAATTGCCGCTTACACTCTGAGTGTTTGATATATTAACAAACATGCAAGTACACATGATAGTGGCTGTATCTGCACATATAGGCCTCACAAGGATTAGATAGCATCAAACTGTCATTTGAACCAGAAATTGTATGTATCATAGTTTGAAGCATTTATGACCAAAAATATATTTTTATTGTTTTGTTTTTATCAAAACGTAATTATTGCATTACGCTCTGTGCAAACTGTATAAATCCTGCCCTGTGCAAGTACATGGTAATTGGTCGTATGCATATATGAAAGTACAAGAAGCCATCAGAAAGATTAGATACACCTGCCACTTGAACCAAATGAAAGTTCAACTAGTTTACCCTGAAATTTAATTTGTATTACGCTCTATGCACTCTGACAAAAGCCGCCCTGCGCAAGCTTAGGTATGCATGGCACTGCTTATATGCATAATTCGTAAATTGTATTCATGCAAGTCAGACTCAGAAAGATTAGATACGCACATGTAATATCAAACAACTGTCACTTGAACCAGAGATATGTTCAACTAGTTCAAGTTAATCCAAATATGATTACCCCATTACTCTCTGTGTACTTTATCTCTCTGTACAAAACCCTTCTTGCTCAAGTATAGTATAGGCCTCAGAAAGATTATCTAAGTATCAAACTTTCACTAATTAACCAAAGAAAGCCCCATTACGCTCTGTATACATATACTGCACTGTACAAAACCTGCCAGGACTGTGCAAGTATGGCATTGGTTGTATGCATAATTTTTAAGTGTCAGAAAGATTAGGTGTCACCAAAGATACACTTGAAGCTTATCTAGCTGTTTTTGTTATTGTTGACACTGATTTTTTTTCCGAACATAATAACCCCATTACGCTCTTTATGCTCATGTACAAAACCTGCCCTGTACATTCAGTACTTGTACTCGTATATAGGTTAGTTGTATGCATTTATGAACAAGTAGGCCTCAGAAAGATTAGATAGTACATAAAACTGTTACTTTAACTTAATATAATTTGAATCATTTCAGTGCAATTATAATTTTGATCATTATTTTCATTTACATCTGTGTACATGTACACGCTTTATTTTCCCTTTTCAAACTGATTTGTTGATATCACTGATGGGCCCGTTGCACTGAGAGAATGAGGTACAATCGATTGTAAGCTACAATTAATTGTACTTCAGATCATGTGCTCTAAATGCGCAAATCTGATTTGTTGAAATGTTGAAAATTGTTACTTGCATATGTACAATCGATTGTATCTCTTTCTGCAACTGGGCCATGGTAAAATTTTCTTAGACTTGTAAAACATGAGAGCAGGTTAACTATGTACAAAGTCTATGTGGATTTCAATCTCGAAGGGAGTGGGTTAAACAAAAATGAGTCAATACTTCCCTGACACCAGCCCATAGTCATTTGTCTAGAGGTTATCTGAAGTCAAAGATAAGCACACAGTGCACACAGTGGGATCATAGAGTCAAGACAATCATCATGAGTCATAATATGTGACATTCTCTATGTTGAAATCTTACATGTTCAACATTGTTAAAGGGGACCACCATGCAAAGAACAGCACAGGCTTGTATGTTTTGGTATAGTTGTTTGAGATTAAAGGGGCCCCACCACCACGCAAAGAACAACGTGCAGGCTTATATGTGTTTTGGTACCGTTGTTTGATATTAAATAGATGTCCAACACTTTGCAAAGGTTTGTGAAATTCATAAACAATACAATTAATCAGCAAAACCTACGGAACCAAACAGGGCCTTTGGTTCCATAAGCGCCAAACGTTAGCGAGCGTTTTAATTCCATACACGCATACGTTTGGATACAATAGAATGTATACGTCCTTTAATAGACTAGCCTTCTATTGCAAGCCCACACATAATTCAGTATGGCGATGAGATTTTAAATTATAGTATCGGTTTGGAAACCATCGTTTCTGAACTTGTTGGTGGAATGGGCCACTGAACTACTAACCTCAATGCAGGAATTATTTATTTATTTTAGGGGGCTACTTTTTTAATTTGTTGGATATCGCAAAATATTAAACATAATATCCTATGGTAAATTTAGGGGCTCCCTACTCAATTTAGGGGGCTATTTTGAAAATGAAGGGGCAAAATCGCACTCAGCCCCCCTATATTTCCTACCCTGTATTAATACCTAGCTTTCATTTATAAGTCGAAGAATATTATTTTTGAGTGTTGGTTCCCTTTAACCTGATTCATTAACTTCATAAGATTTTGCTTCAAAATTGACATCTCAGACTTTAATCAAACAACAAAATCATCACTCATGAGATCCTTCTGAAAGGTTTGGTGAAAATTTCATAGAAAAAGAATACTGTTTACCTACTGAAAACAGTGACAATTTATGTCATATTTTAACACTTTCTGCCCATTGATTTTGACTACAATTGAAAAGCATTCGGACACGCTTTTCAATTCAATCATAAATAGCTCCATGATAATATAAGTGATTTTGGTTAGATTTGACAAAGTTAATGAATCACTTCAAAGGGGAACCAAACGCTAGCATTTTTGCTTACTGTTACTTGTAAGTGCATAATTCCTGTCAGTCTTCTAGTCGTAAATTTCCTCCTGGGTATCACTAATAATGGAAATAATCAATGTTTTTAAAACCACTATCTGCTGTTTTGACTGAACACTGGAGGCTACTATGTTTTTCAACTGTATATGTTACTATATGTAACATCATTTATGGAACACTCTGCCTAACTGGGTCAAGAACTCTCCCTCAATTGACTCATTCAAAGATAATCTATAAAATCATCTCTTCAAACAACATTATCAGTCATAGCTCAACCACTCTCTATTTCTTTACTTTGTATACTCTAATTTCCTTTTCTAAAGCGCTTAGAGGCTTGTTTGCATTAAGCGCTATATAAATTTGTCATATTATTATTATTAGAGCGTGCACAAACAAAAGTGGGTTACGTAACCACAGTAATAGCAGCAGATTCAACAACAGCTGTTATATGACCCGCTTTTGTTAGTGCATGCTCAAGATGCACTCAGATGACGTCACAAAATTCACATTATAACTGCAGAAATATTTTTGTTGAAATAGAATTGTTCAAAACTTCTTGATTGCGAAATTATGATAAGTTATTTAGGGGGGACTTACTTCTTGCACAATGTTATATGACTGCCAATGAAAATCTCTGCAATTTTAAAACCTGTTTGCGAAAACTGCGTCAGTCACGTATAAAAATGCACCAAGGTAATTCTGGCACATGGATGTATTTAACCAGCAGCATAATATGGAACCTGTTTGGAGCCTTTGGGGATTTCAACCACAATACCTTGCAATTCTTTACGAAAGCTGAGACAATGCCAAATACCGCATCTAGGGATGGTTCTGGTTTCTCAGGTTTCCCCTTCCGGACTAGTCACAAAATTACTTGTGTTAACCCGTTCACTTTGAAATTATGCAATTCCCTTAGACTTTGTACATAGCCCACCCAGTTCCCGTAAGCAACGGGTTAAGTGTTTGAAGGGAATATTCATAATCATTTCATATAATTGGTGTATCATAATGCTGGTACCAAGATGGCTGGCTAAGATGATGTTATTGACTTTATAAAACATATGTATTATTACAAATGTTTATCAATTAATTACCAAAACTTACAGAACCAACATGATCTTTGGTTCTGTAAGCGCCAAACGTTTGCGAGTTCACCAATTCTGTACATGCATACATTTGGAGACAATAGAACCAAGGAAGATGACTATCTCCGAGACAATAGACTAATCTTCTTCTGCAGACCCATGAACACATACTACCGTGATGAGTTTTCAAATTATACAACTATTACCCTTCATTTATAAGAATATTATTTGTAGGTGTTGGCTCCCTTAAAAAAAATGTGTTAAAAGGGTATTCAGGATTTTGAAAATTGCTAGTCAAACAACCCCCAACTAGTTAAAGGGCCCGAGCTTTCGATCCTCTCAATATCTTCATCAGAGGCCAAAAAAAATAAATAGATTTTGTGCAAAGTACCTTTTTTGATGCGACCACTTTCTGTTTAGACTCAAGACTTAATAAAGATTATCACGTGTGGCGATGTCGAAGGCTGTTCAAACATTCGCAACTAGGCTAGTTTGTGCACACTACATAACACTATAGCCAGTGTGTATTTTGCATCGTGCGCAAGGTGTTCACAAGATGGCACAGCACGCCTGATTTACAAATCCAAACCAACCTCTATTAGAGATATTCAAGCTATTCCAAATCAACTGATGAAGCAACTTACACTTTAGGTGCTGACCCGTGTCTGTCCAGCCTGAGCTGCCGACCTCCCTGGTAACCACCCGGCGAGTAGTCCGACAGCGGAGGCGAATGCACATTATTATTGATCAGCGCAAATCCCTTTTCTTTCGTCGTTGTAGTCGTCGTCGTCGTCGTTGTCGCCGGGTTGCAGCTTATGTCTTTGGTGGACGTTGAGGACTTCGTGGAGGTCGTTGGAAGAGGAGATGGGTCGCCGTCATCGCTGCTTGAGCAGGCGTCAAGAGCTTCTGCTAGGGTCGGTGAGAGTGGACCCTGCTCGACTGTAAGGCACAACTCAGCTGTCCTCTGGCTAAGTATTCTGTCAATCTGAACATAAAAATACAAACATTAATCTATTTTTGTCTACAAACACCTTGTTGCTACGTTTGCAGCTCGAGCGATTGAAGACGAAGATGGCTTCTGGGAGGGTTGGTTTTGAAATGTGCCCAGATGACCAGGGCCAATTGTGTGCCACAAGTCTCTGTTGACCGATGTACCCACGTTATAATATAGTTTAAGTTATCAATATTATTATTACAATCTAGGACCCAGTCTTCAACGGGTTAAACATGAAATGAAATAAAGCCTTGGCTGCCTCTGTCAGAAAAATGCAAGAAGAAAAAGAGGACTTATACTGAGCTGCCTCCTTTTTTGCATAGGTTCTGATTTTGCCTTTTTGTATACTCTTTCAATCAATTAGTTCTGCAACTACAGTGTTTGATGGAATTTTTTCCAATGCTTCTATCTTGCTTTAAACATAAAAAAACATGAAAGACTTGGCTGCTTCTATCAGGAAGATACAAAAAGAAGAGAAGACTTTTTATTGAGCTGCCTCTTGCAGACTCCCCTCACTGACTTCATCATTTCCTGTGAGGAAGGAAGGGAAATAGCATGAACCTGCTTTCCGGTAACAGATGCTTCCCCCAGGAACCTGGGTACTGGATAGAGGCCTCAAATAGGTAGGCGTAAGAAACAAAATGTAGTGCCTCTGTCTCACTTCTGCTCTATTCTTAAAGGGGATCACCTGGCAAAGAACAACACGGGCTTATATGTTTTGGTACCGTTGTTTGGTATTAAAGAGATGTCCAACACTTTGTAAAGGGTTGCGTAATTCATACAAAATAATACAATTAATTACCAACATTTACGGAACCAACATGGCCTCATGGTTCCGTATGGGCCAAACGTCGGTGAGTGCGCCGATTCTATACACGCATACGTTTAGAGACAATAGAACCGCAGAAGATGCGTTCGTCAATAGATAGTCTTATTCTGCAGACACATGAACAGTACTTTAGTACCTATGTTAATGAGTTTTTCAATTATAAAATTTGTCTGGAAACCTATTTTTTCTAAACCTGTTGGTGGAATGGACTACTAAAACTTTTGCCTTTCATTTATAAGAATGTTATTTTTAGGTATTGGTTCCCTTTGATAATAAATACCAACAGATTGCATTTATATAACGCTTAATACATGGTTTCTAAACACTGTAGCTGTAGCATCCCGGCCGGTAACAGACGTTTCCTCCAGGTTCTGGGCTGAGGCCTCAAATAGGGACATGTATAAGAAACATTCTAAGAAAACAAAAACAAGTGCCTCATTCTTATCCTGCTCCGCACACTTAACCCTAAAAAGACTGGGGGGGGGGCTGATTTAGCCCCCCCCTCCTCTATTTTCGCGATAATTTCGCAACGCGCGCAGATATTGCCGCGCCACTTCATGAGTTTTTTCATTGAAGTCTTGCGCAACTTTTGAGACCAAATTTGCGATGACCGGGTATACCGTTCAAAAGTCACGTGACCTTTTGTAAGTGAGCGTCGGGCCGAAAATCGCAAAATTTTGTGATTTGTGTACAAATCCTATGGAAATTGATTTTTTTCCTCGAAAAGACAAAATCTTCATTATTTTTCATTCTATTTACTGCAATCATTTAATTTGGGGCTAAAAATGGTTGAATAATGGTCAATAATGATTTTCATTGAAAAAACAATAAAAAACATAAGTCGAACAAACAAAGAAATACATAAGAAATGCAATTTTCGCATAATTAATTAGCTCTAATTAGCATATTATAATTAGAACAAAAAAATTAACTATGCAATATTGTATGGCTCATGGACATCTATCACCATGCCAAATTTGGAGTTGATTGGAGTTTCGATTGCCGAGAAAACTACGAAAAATACAAAAAAATACCATTTTCGCATAATTAATTAGCTCTAATTAGCATATTCTAATTAAATTTTTTTTTTCCAACTACGCAATATTGTAGACCTTATGGACATCTATCACGTTGCCAAATTTGGAGTCGATCGGGGTTTCGGTTACCGAGATCTTAGGGGGGGGCCCTTTTAGCCCCCCCCCAGTTTTTTCAAGGTTCAAAATAGCCCAGTCTTTTTAGGGTTAATAGTACACTGTAAATACTAACTTTGTTCCTGTTGTGCACTATACACTGTTTTTGCTTTAAATAATTCTACACTTACCCATTGCCTACAGGAACCTGATGCCGGCCGGGTCTTGTATTATCAACTCTAGATGTGGATTACAAACTCCATGTCGGTAACATGTTATAATATATTTCTAAACAAGGTCTGTTTTTCCTGTTCATAGTTCAACCCACTCAAGTACTAGAATCCTAATATACTTATTAAAAATAAGTTTCACCCAAAAAATTGTTACATTTTGCACTTTTAGCCTGCTTTTTAAACATTTTTCTCCATCTCTGATACATTGGTATCAGACGTCCCCCCCCCCCCCCCCCCCCCCCTCCCCCATATCCCAGGTACTAGGGGCCTCGGATAGGTGGATGCAATAAGACCTTCCAACTTCCAAGGAAGTTGTGTACCTACTTCTTGTGCATGAGAATGGTTGGAAACTTATGTACTTTCTATACATTTTTTTTAACCTTATGCATGAAATTATTTGGAAAGTTTTTATACTTTCTATACAATTTTGAACTCTTTGTGCGTGAGAATGTTTGGAAAGACATGAATGGAAGACGTCTTGAGATGCTTTCAAATACATGTATATGCTTGATATAACATCACAGTTTTAGAGACTAGTTATAGGAATCGCAATTCGCAATGAAGCTATGACCTTTGTCCTACCTCTGATATGTTGTGGTCAGTGACCGGTGTGCCGTTGACCTCTAGGATCCTGTCTCCAACCTGAAGGGAAGACGTCTCAGGTGTGGTCTCCAATCTATGTGGTAACAAATAAAAAGAGCAAATACAATCATTGACTTTGATTAATGACACACGTGTATACAAGACATGAGAGAAATTATCTCTTTTCATACACTGTAAATACTGGGTACATGGACATTCATGTTGGGGCTCTTCATAGTATTCTCAGGGGAAACAATACTTTTTTTTTTGGGGGGGGGGGGGGGGGTACTTTTCAAGCTTGCCTGCATGAAATTAACACTCTAAATTTGTTTTGCATTGAACTCCGTGCAATTTTTTAGGGGCATCTTTATGACTTTCGGGGGTTTAATTGCCCTATTAAGCCATCGTTTATTTGTTTCACTGTGTATTCTTCAAGGCAGATTTATGATCAAATGGATTGATGGAGTGTATGGAAAATGTATGTTACGTCACATAAACCAAAACATCTTTAATGCAGGGCTCCACACTCATCTTTTTAGTCAGTGGCTCGGTCGGGCCAGTGAAATAGTTTCTTCCCCTATTCTGGTGACCCGAAAGAAAATTTACAGGCCCCAAAATTGTATTTCATGAGTAAGCTTTTTACTATTCAAAATATCACTCTTTCCTAATCAAACCTATGATTACAGATGAAGCACGACATAAAAGAAAATAAGATTTTTTCATTTTGTATATGTCGGGTTGGAAATCTGCTTGCCCGATCGGGCCACCAAAATATGACTTTTATACAATTTGCTGGCCCCAAGTGCAATTTCACTGGCCCCGGGCCAGCGGGCCAGTGCGAGTGTCGAGCCCTGTTTAATGGTTTAAGGCTGCTATCGTTTCAAAGTTTTAAGAGAATCTGAAGGTAGTTCAGTTTAACTGTTCCCCATTGTGTTCCTCTTGTGTACACACGTACAACTGATGTTGTCTGTGGAGACTGGAAAAGCTGAAACTTGAACCTTGAAGAACTGCCAATTTCCAATGTTGATCATCAAACAAAGAACCAGCCCAGACTAGTTCCACTGTGGCAGCGCAAAGGTATAACTTGCATCCATGCAGCAACCAGGCTCCATATTCATAAATCCCCACTAGCTTAGTTCCTTGCTAAGATTTGTTTAAATGATACAGATTAACTTGCCAATTGGTCTACAGCCATTTCAGCGGAAAAAAAATGCCCAAATTCGCCCCCGAATAAAAAAATTTGCCCCCGAAATTTTTTTATTTATTTATTTATTTTTTGATTTTCGGGATTTTTCTGTTTGGATTGTGATCAAATGCTTATAAAATGATCACTTACAGCATTATAGCTTATTAGTAGTCCCTGAAATTCGAAAAAGAGCCCGGAAATTTGTAGCCCCCGAAAGTTGGAAAAATAGCCCCGAAAATGGAGCCCCCGAAATAAAAATATTAATTTTTTCGCTGAGTCATTTGGTCTACTAGAAAATTATACATTTGGGGGCTCATGATTATAATTATGGATTATGATTAGGGTTAGGGGTGTGGATTAGGGTTTTAGGGTTGGGGTTAGGTTTTGGGTTAGGGATCGTGTTTGGAGTTGGGGAAATTGAAGTTAAAGGCATCAGGTAGTAGACCAAATGAGTTGTAGACCAAGCGAACATAAACCAGATTATTGAGCAACAGTTTCCTAGCCCCCAAATAGAGTTAGCTGGGTAAGCCAATGGTACCCACTAAGTTAACCTTAGTTGGCAACTAAGAGATCTTGTGTTTAATTCTTAGCCACGTCATCCAAGATAGGCTTAGCAAGGAACTAAACTAGCAGGCTTCTATGAATAAGGGCCCAGACTCTTAGTCAGCTTGACAAAGCTAGGCCAACTGAACTGTAGTGAGATCCATGGACAGAAGTTTTTACCATGATGAATAACATTATCCATCAAACAAAGATGTTGATAATGGATTGGAAAGTAAAAGCATATTAGATAGAAATTATTAAGACTAAAGTTAGCTGGCACTAAACTACAGGTCAGTCTATTAAGCACTGTTACTTGGGTATTTGATAAGTATTATTAATATTAAGAATTATTAAAGAAAGAGCTAATAATAACAACATTTTCCTATCATCTATTTTTAGGTGACAGCTAGGACATCTGGAAGTGATAATATGAAATAACTGTCGCACTATTTTAGAGCAGACACTTATTCTTATTGCAGTTGGGAATCTAGCTTACAGTTACTCTATGGAATTACAATTTCTTCAGAAGGAAACTTATATTAAATATCTGGTGCATGTTGATTGCACTTTGCTTCGTATCTCCTGCAGCAGATCTGTCTGGCTTTATATAATGTATATTGTCATATATATACATTTGGGACTCTCCTAATCTCTCAGACAATCCCATTGCAACACTGCCTCGTATACACCTTTAACCCTTTCAGAACCATTGTCCAAGTTATGTTATCAATCGAGGGCTAAGGCCTTTCTCTTTTTCTAACTGTATATACATCTATTCTTTAATTAACCCTTATAAAACCTCAGTCAAATCTGATTCCATAACCATTCCATAGTAAAAACAATTGAGGGCTATGTCCCTCTGACTTCTTATTGATAGGTTTAACCCTTACAAAAACATGGCCAATTGTTGTCCATAGCAATTCCATAGTTATCAATCATATAGGGATATGGCCCAACCTTATCTAGCTTTTCACTTCCTAGCAGTAGTACTAAAGAAGATGTGTGGCCTAGGGCTATTGTAACAGGGATAGGCGCCACCTAACATCCCCAAGGCATTGGCCGGGGAAGACTTTGACTTCACTGTAGGGTGACAGGTTAATTAAAACAAAATGCAGGTTTCCATGTGTAGGATGTTTAGTACAACTGTGTAGGATATGAACTATGCAATAATTTGATTAACCTAAAGATATGCATCCGTCATCCCAAAAGGGCCTTTGGTTGTGTCGTATTGTGACAGGTCTTTTAGAAACAAACAAGTTTCCAAGTAATGAATATAATGAATATATTTCAGTCTGTAGTTATTTAATAACCTGTTCAAGACTAAATTGTAAAGGATATAGGTGCCATTTGACAGGCCAAAAGAGACTTTGATTTATCATGCTGTTAAAGGTCTATTCAAAACATACAGGTTTCCACGTAATGTCTATAGAGTACAATAATTCTGCAACTATACTGTAATTCTACCCTATTCAATAGTATTGTAACAGGCAGCACCTGATGTGCCTGAAGGCAGGGGAAGATATTTTACTTCACCAGTGTGACAGGGTTATTATTTTTTGTTAAGGCTTCCACGTATGATTGTATGATATACTACTTCTGCATTAACTCTCTCAAAACTATGGTAAAATATGTGGGCGTCATCTGACACCCCAAAAGGGACTTTGATTGTTTCTATTGTGGCAGATCTGACACAGGTTTCCATGTAATGAATGTATGGGATATTGCTTCTGTAATTATTTGATTAACCTGTCCAAGACGTTACAAATGATAAAGGCACCATCTGGCATCCCAAAAGGGATTTTGATTTTATCATGTTGTGACTGGAGAGTCCTGTATTAACTATATGGGTCTGCAAAATCTAGTAGGGAACATTTTAATAATAATGCACAGAGCACAGGTATCCGCATAATAAATGTGCACTAGGATTTATAATAGTACCTCTGCAATTATGTTATTAACCCTTTTAAGTCTATCATAAAAGAGAAAGACATCACCCGACGTGCCCAAAGGCACTTTGATTTCTCCAAAATATGAACAAATCATACAGACTATTAAACCCATAGCCTAGAAGAACCCGGTGCCCGGTGGGTCCTCTCTATTCAATCTATGGGTATTGTAAAACCTACAAGGGAACAGGTTAATAACTCTAAAGGTTTCCAATCCATGTAATACAGGTCTGTGTAGGATATTAATCCTGGAATTGTTTGATGAAAAAACACCCCCAAGCTCAATAAACACCAGTCTGGTCAAATCAGGAAATTGAATTAGGATTAGTGGGGGCAACAGATCGAGGAAACGGACTAGGCGGAAGATTATTTAACCCCCTAAATACCTTTGGCATACCTTAGAACTGGCATTTTAGAGGTATCTAGTAAACATGTAAAAATTGACAAAATTACTTATAACTCAGGCAGTTCTCTCATACCTTGTTGTATTGGATTACCAAGAAGCATGGAACATTTTTCATTTTTTTCACATTTCTCTTTCGTTATAAATATTTTTATGATTGTAATATTTGAATTTGAAATTCTCCCTTGGTCCGTTTCAATAATCATCACCTTCCGTTACTGCAATTGATGCTACTTTATACCCTGTCTTCACTTGACACGGATGCCCTTGTCTCCCTCTTCTCCAAAGTTAGAGAGAAATGTCTCTTACCCTATGGGGTAGGGGTAATCACTAATCATCATCATTGCCATTATCATCATCATCATCATCATTCTTAACATCATCATCATTCTTAACATCATCATCATCATCATCACCATCATTCTTATCATCATCATCATCCTCGTCATCATCGCCATCATCGTCATCATCGTCATCATCATCATCATCATCATCATCTCTTTCTTACTCTGTAATGCAGATACTCTTCCTCGGTCCGCTACTGCCATCAATGCTACTGCATCCCCCGTCTTCGCTCGACACCGATGCCCTTGCCTCCCTCTTCTCCTCCAGAGTTAGCGAGAAACGTTTCTTCCCCTCCGGGGTGGGGGGAATTGTGACAAGCTGGACCGTGTGAGGGGGTGCTACCTTCAGCTTTGGGCTACTCTTCTTCCGACGCCTGTGTGGGATCACTACCTTCTTGTAACACTGGCCACTGAATAGGGTCAAAGAATGATAATAAACAGTAAAACAATAATAATCATGATTATGATAACAGCAATAACAATATAAGGTAAACTAATCTATTTACCCAGCATTTTTTTCAATAGGATTCAAATGATGCCATGTTGTGATACAGGTCCCTTCAGACTGCTTGTGGATGTATAAAAAGATATTTAACGGATATGGCAAAAGGGAAACAATAATAATAATTTATAGAGACAAAGAATCAGATTTATCAAACATGAATTCTCGATAAACTTTTGAAGAGAACATTAGAATACAATTTTTTTTTAATAATCAAAGGTACAATGCAATATTTACAAACATTTTGAAACAAAAAATTATTACAATGTAAAGGTTGAATACAAAAAGATACAAATGACTGATTAAGAACAGCCAACTCCTTGTGACGTTATCACATCATCTATATAGGCAGAAGGGAAGACGTGACGTATCATCCTGCCTGGAGCTTCCGTCCCAAGTGTGGCTAACAACATATGTACGTTATACATTAACACATTGCCTACAGAAAACTGTTGGGCCCTGTATTAAATCTATGGGGATTGCAAAATCTGGTAGGGAACAGGTTTAAGAGATAAAGGCCCATATTCACAAAGGAGGTTTGTAGGAGGTTTGTACAAACCATGGTTTATCCATGCTGCTCGTATACAAGTAAAACAATTTATAATTTCTAATGATATGACTGTTGGTGCTTGCTAACCAGCAAATTTCACCTTGTGAGAAGACAAACATTTATTTGGTGCATTTTGTAATGTGTACCATCAACATTGTTAACAAGTAAGGAGTTTACATTCTTTCTCCATCAGTTTACAAATGGCACTCCATAGATGTAGACCATGGATAAACCATGGTTTGTACAAACCTCCTACAAACCTCCTTTGTGAATACGGGCCATTGAGTATTTGCAGTTTCTTAAAAATGTGGATCTCAGAATCTAGTAGAGAACATGTTCAAGAGATATATTGGCTCTTTCTGAGAATTTTTATGAAAGTGTTTTGTCTTCATCTCTTTTACTTCACATTGGCTATATAAGCACTACACTGCTACAATGATGATTATCATTAAAGATTCTATATCTGTAATAAGGGCTACACTTGCCAAAAAAAACACTTGTGGCACCATATGTAGGTGTATAATAGGCAAGGCCACTTGGGACATATGAAAACACACATGTTAACAAAGTTGTCTAAACTTCTCAATCTATTTATAAATCATCGTTTGAAGATTAACTAGAATTCTGATATGATCTTGTTGGCACAGTTGAAAGAGGACTAGGAATGGGAAATGATGCCAAATAAAAAAGGAAATTAATATAATAAAACGTCTGCATGATCAACACTTTGTATATCATTGGGTGAGAGGAAGAAGGGAGTTAAGTTGATTTTGGGCTATCTAAATTGGCCCGTATTCACAAAGGAGGTTTGTAGGAGGTTTGTACAAACCATGGTTTGACAATGGTTTACATCTATGGAATGCTGCTCGCATACCGTAAATTGTAAATCAACATTGTTAACAAGTATGGAGTTTACATTCCTTCTCCATCAGTTTACAAATGGCATTTCATAGATGTAAACCTTGGTAAAACCATGGTTTGTACAAACCTCCTACAAACCTCCTTTGTGAATACGGGCCATTGAGTCTGCATTTATAACATCTTGCAAGTCTCAGCCTTCTCTATGTGATGCCACATTTTAAGATAATTAATACAAAATATTCATAATTTTAGATACATTTGGTAACAAATTACTAAAAGAGAGCTAAATTTGGTTTCCACAGTCAAGGCTCCAAAACTGTACATATAACTCTGAAACTTGTACAAAAAATGACTTTAATAGCACCCTTATCTTTCACACTATTTCCATACTTATTCAAAATTTCCAATAAAAACAAACTATGCTAGTCTTCAATATGAGAGCTTGTCTCAAATAAAAGGTAGTCTAAAATGATATTTACCCCCATTGCCACTACTTTTTAAAATATAGAAAAAATGTGATGGAATAAGTATCAACATTTAATTTACAATGATTCTTCATAGAACACCAATGTATTTTGGGAAACCAATCCTGAGGGGGATTACATATTCATTACATTTTGTCCAGTAATAAATAACTATGATCATCTCCTTTTTAATAAAGTGCTTATATGCCTTAAATCTAAATCAAACACCTATCCTGATTAATTTTTCACATCATTAAAATATAATATGTAAATCAATACATGTATGCTTTTTTAATATCCAACCTTCAAAGTATTAGCTACATCGTGACATTTCAAAAACTAAAATATGCTTTTAAGTTTTAACGAGGGTTAAGATGACATCCCCTGTTTCCTGTTAATCAATCCATCGCACCATCTTCACCATCATTAAAAGATCACTTTTAAATTAATATTTGCGCGCAGTCCCTTTACCACGCCAGGCCTGTTTATCTCGTGTCAAACTTGTTTATCTCGATTTCCTCATTAGTGGTGAACTTACATTACATGTAGGTGAATCCAGATAAAGATTGGGTGATGGGGGGATAAAATGGAGGGGGGGCAAAATAAGAGGGCAAGATATTCACCTCATGTCCACTTTGTATACTGTACATCCCTCATTAATGGCACAGTGAAGATGAATACAATTTGGGAGGCAAAATTGAACTTGGGGGGAGGGGGGGAAATTTGCATATTATCCCAGCTAATACCTTAATACATCCTTTATTAATGATGCAGTAAAGATGTACGCAGAGGTTGGGCAAATATGGAAAGGGGGCAATATTTCCCATATCATGTCAAACAAGTACATCTCTCACTCTCATTAATGGCGCAGTGAAGATGAACATAGTAGGGGGCGGCATAATGGAAGCTGGGTAATATTACCCATATCATGACTCCTTGACTACTGGAACCCGGGTGGGTTGTGTACAAAGTCTATGGAGATTAAAGAATCTTGAAGGGAATGGGTTAATAACAGATTGAGGATGAGCAAAGAGATGGGGCAAAATGGAAGGGAGCAATATTTCAGAGTCGGAAAAGCAAAAAAATAAAACTATGCATAGAACACAACTCATACAACTACACGAGAGCTGTTTCATCTATTTTATGATCAAAGTGACTGCAGAGTGCAGGTTGCCAACATATATATAGCTGGTAGGGATAATTGTCCCCTTCGCACCCTTATCTCCATTTTGGAAGCTACTTTTCAAGCTTGCCTGCATGAAATTAACAATCCAAAATTTTATTTCAATGAACTCTATGCAAACTTTCGAAGGCTCTTTTTAGCATTTCGGGGGCAAATTCGCCCCGAGCCCCTAGGAATACTCTATGGCATTTGTGTGTATTGTAACTCGCAAAAATGCGTGCTTGGGCCTTGGCACTCAAGGAGTTAATAGCTATGGCACTCTCCCACATTCTATCCATGGATGTATTTTCTATCCACACTCTTTCTTCACTTACCAGTGCATCTAGGGATCTACATGCAGTCGACTTATTGGTGTGACAAGACAAGACACACCCTATCCCTGGACCGAAGGGCTCTCAAAAGATTACCACCGAGGATGAACACGGGGCGGGAAAACATTTGGAATTCATCTTTAAAACCCGATACGTTAGGAACAAAAAATGAATCACACCCTCTCTCTTAATCCTATGGAGATCTATGGATGATCCCTATAGTAAGACGAAACTTAGGATTTATTAATTGGACTGAATATTTTTGTATTCATTTTTTAATATAATTTTGTGTGAGCTATATTTGCAATTGAAATTTTGTAAATGCAAATTTGTAATTGAAACTAACAAAAATACATGTCCTTCTATCACTTCAACTTCCTTTGCCTTTCAATGAATTCAATCCCACAATTTCAATAATTATATATACAGTCAAACTTGTGTATAGTGACCAACTAAGGGAATAAAGAAAATTGCCACCGTATACAGGTTTGCGAATATCATTACATGTGAACTTATAACTAATTGCATATTAACTCTTAAAGTGCCAGGGATTGTAATGCTCTATGGCATTTGTGTGTATTGTAACTCCCAAAAATGCAGGCTTGGCACTCAAGGAGTTAAACTGAAATACATGATCTTCACTCCATTTCCCCTTTCCTTTAAATCTCATTTCAGTTTTGTATGTATGTATGGGTAAATTGCCACTTGGTCTACAACCATTTGGTCTATTCCCATTTGGTCTACTAGAAAATGATGAATCTGGCGGCTTAATTATGATTATGATTATGGATTATGATTAGGGTTAGGGTTGTGGATTAGGGTTAGGGTTAGGGTTAGGGTTAGGGTTAGGGTATAGGTTAGGGTTAGGGTATAGGTTAGGGTTAGGGTTAGGGCTTTGGAGGCATCAGGTAGTAGACCAAATGGGAAGTAGACCAACTGAGATTAGACCAAGTGAACATAAACCTATGTATGTACAGGAAAATCTGTGTAAAGTGACCACCTAGGGAAAAGAAGAAGAGTGGCCACTGTAGACAGCTGACCTAGCTACAATATCTAGACAAGGTCCATGCCATTGTTTTTCTTTGCGGGGATCACTTTTGGCGGCCACCATCTAGACAGGTTGGTGTTGTTGAATCTGCTGCTATGTCAATGGTTACGTTACCCGCTTTTGTTAGTGCATGCTCAGATGACGTTTCCTACAGAACCGTTGGAAAACATGGCAGCCTCCAGTGCTCAGTCAAAACAGTCGATAGTCGTTTAAAAAACAATTATTATTTCCATTATTAGTGATACTTAAAGGGGTAGTTTAGTTTTGGTAGAGAGGGCGCTGCACATCACAATTTTGTTGTGAGGTAATGAAAAACTGAGTGTCCAATTTGAGAGAACATGCAATTTTAATGGCAGAATAAACTTTATTTGGTCAAAATCGACCCAGAAACGGCTGAAATATCAATAAATTTATCTGATCTTTTAATTATTTGGGGCCCAAAAAATTAAAAAAATGCTTGCACTTTAAAGAAAAATTTCAAAAGCGTTTTTTAAATAGTTGTTGATGATCTCTTAATTTAATCATTGTTTCAATAAAACATCACATGCATGATTTTGTATGAAAAATGGTTGAAACCAATGCCTTTTTAGAAAATGCCCTCTTGTGTTTTAATGGCTCTTTTTGATTAATGGGCTTTTTACTTTATAGTCGTTTGTAATTTTGTATACCTTTTTCAGCATGGTGGAGTTATAACTATTAGTTTATAATGTAACTGTCCAGGGCCCCGTTGCAGAAAGAGATACAATCGATTGTAAGTTGCAATTAATCGTAAGTCAGATCACGTGTTCTAGATGCGCAAATCTGATTGGTTGAAACGCGTAAATTTTCTGACTTACGATCAATCGTAACTTACAATCGATTGTATCTCTTTCTGCAACGGGGCCCAGGTTTGGTTACTAAAGTTCAGCCTTACCAAAACTGTACTACCCCTTTAAGAGGAAATATACGACTAGAAGTGACAGGAATTCTGCACTTATCAGTAACAACAATCCAAAATTCGAGTGTTTCCTTCCCCTTTAAATATGAATTTCTTATTAATTGCTTACCAGTAGAGTTTTGATCTCTCCACCAGAGTATAACTGTCCCCATCTCCGATGTACGCCTGACATTTTGTGCCTTTTTACCTAATATTTCACCAATTCCTCTAATATTCCAGAACAGCCAATCAAAGTATATGAACAAACATTTAAAATTTGTTTTATTGCTTACCAGTAGAGTTTTGACCTCTCCACCAGAGCATAGCTGTCCCCATCTCCGATGTAAGCCTGACATTTGGAGCAGGCAAAGCAGTCTGGGTGGAACTTGTGCTCCCCAGCAACCTACAGAATAAAAGAAACAACAGCAATAAAGTAACATGTTAAAGGTACTCTTGAGTTTTGGTGGTTATGCCCAAATGTTCTATTGATTTTGTGATTTTTGTCTAGTTTGCATGTACCTTGCTGAACCCTCTGAGTGAAAAATTGAATTGAAATAATCCACTGGACTTAGTCAAGTGAACATGAACAGAGCTTAAAGGGGACCACCACGCAAAGAACAAAATGCAACTTCTCTAAAATGCAATGGACAGTTGCATTTCATCGCAAAGGTGCAATTGAAAGCAACTCAAAGAAAGTTTTATGCAACAACCTTTTGCATTTATATATCCAAGAGAGAGTTCATGTAGTGTAACATGTAATTTGTGCAAGACTCCACACCAACTGTTTTCTCTACTGGCTAATTCGGGCAAGTAAAATCATAAAAGTTCACATTTTACTTGCCCACTTACTTCTAGATGAGAGAAATTTAAGTTGCCCAATCGGGCAAGCAAACTAGACCCGTGCATGCGGGCAAGTGCTCATTAGTGCTAATGTCGAGCCCTGGTGTATGCATGCATGTGTATTTAGTGGAAGTTAATTACACCTGGGCTTAGGTCACGGCAAGCCGCAAGGGCCACACGGCACACTACTGTCAGCTCGCATTTCCTCACTGCTTGATAGGGATAGGGGTTCGCTAATTAATCTCTTTCCTCTATTAACCTTGTTTAACCTCCCTAATCTCTTTCCGCTAAACTTCCTAATCCAATTCCCCCTCCCCTTCCCACCCTACCCCCTACACTTTCAACCAAAACTGTAGTCAAGGTTGGTACTCATGGTTAAAGGAACTTTGTCCAAATCCTCAAAATACAATTGGAATTCTAGCGATTCCCTTATACCTTGTTGTATTCGTATTAACAATAAAATCATGGGACAGGTTTCGGTTTTTCAAATTTCCCTTTCGTTAAAAAGATATTTACGATTGAAGTGATTTTTGCTCATTACTCAGCCATATAACGTCCATTTGACTTGAAATGTTCACACAATACCCTAGGGACATATCAGATAACAACAATATACATTGTATCAACCATTCATCACTTTTTGCACATTAATTAGGTACGGATCCTTTAGAATTTCAACATGGTATTATAATGTGAAGCATAGAGATCTCTATATAATTTTGCAAGACATCAAAACTCAGAGGTCTACATGAGGGATGATTAATTAATCTCTTTATTTCATTAACATCATTTAACGTCCCTAATCTCTTTCCCCTCAACTTCCTATTCCTATTCCCCCTCCCCTCCCCCACCCCATCCGTTTTCAACCTTAACCGTTGTCAAGGTTGGTACTCATGGTTAACTAGGTATGGATACTTTAGATTTTCAACAGTTTAGTCACATCAAATGTCATTTTTAATGTGAAACAGAGATCTCTATATATATGAATTTTGCAAGACAGCAAAACTCACAGATATGAGGGATGATTTATTAATCTCTTTATTCCACTATCATTTAACCTCCCTAATCTCTTTTCTTAACTTACTAATCCAATTCCCCCTCCCATCCCATCCCCCTCAACCCAAAGGTTGGTAATTATGGTTTTAAACTAGGTATGGACTCTTTCTATGTTCAACAGTTTATTCACATTGAATTACATTTTTCTGTGAAGCATAGAGATCTCTATACAATATTGTAAGACAGCAAAACTCCCAGACGTGGCGGTGATTAATTAATCTTCTTATTTCATGAACATCATTGAACGTCCCTAATCTCTTTTCCTCAACTTACTAATCCGATACCCCCTCCCATCCCATCCCCCTCAACCAAAACTGAAGTCAAGTCTGGTAATTATGGTTAAAGGGATAGTTGAGTTCTGGTAAGGAGAGTACAGTTTTCGTGAAACTGAAACTGAAACATTACAAACTAATAGTTATAACTAGAAAGGAACACAAAATTACAAATGACGTAGTAAAGATCATGTTATCATTCTCTATCATTATCATTCTCTAAACACTCATCGGTTTCAACCACTTTGAATAAAATATTGTGCATGTGATGCTTTGTTGAAATAGTGATTAGATAGAGAAATAACCAACAACTATTTAAATACGGTACCTATTTTGTAAATTTTTGAAAAGAGGAAGCATTTTTTTGAATTTTTAACGGCTGGTTCAAAATTCTCTAATAAACCTGGGGCCCCAGCTTTATTACAAATTGTTATATTTATGGATATTTCAGCCGTCTCTGAACCGATTTTGATCAAACAAAGATGATTTTATTGTTTAAATATTATGCTCTTTCAAATTTTACACTCAGTTTTTCACTTCCTCACAAAAAAAAAAGTTGGCTAGCGCACTCTCTACCAAAACTCAACTATCCCTTTAACTAGGTATGGACTCTTAAATTGTCAACAGTTTAGTTGCATGAAATTGCATTTAATGTAAAACATTGAAGAACTTGTAAGACATGACAGGTGATATAATTAATCTCTTTCCTCTATTTCCTCTATAAAATTCAATGCTTTTAACTAATAGTAATAGCATCATTATCATCCAATGCTTTATTTTACTATTTAAAGGACTTTGGTGGATTTTCAAACACAATTGTTGCATTCCTGGTAAGCCATTGCAAAACAATTCCTTCTGATATATTATATTTATGAAGAAAAAAAGTGATGCGATGAAATATGCCTGGTATTCTATTGTCACGTGAGTCATGCTCGCATCACGATCTATTTTTAACGCCTACTGCTGGTAGCAGGATCTAGGTTACAATGCGTACAGTCAATACTGTACCAGGGAAATGCATTCACCTTTTGTTCCTGTCATGAACTGTACTATCTAAAGAAAATTATATGTATGGATCGATGCACATGAATAGCCAATTTATATTAACTTTGAATTGTTATTGCTTTGTGCACTAGAGCATACCAGCACTGTACGTTATATTTCATCTCAATATATACTCAATGGTTTATACGTCAAGTCTTATTCAATGTAAATGAGGAAGCTAGTATATACCAAGTCTCCACACTAAGTTTTATTTTCTACTTGCCCGAGCAGGTAAAATCATAAATGTTCAAATTTTACTTGCCCAAACAGACAATTTACTTGCCCGCTTACTTCTAGATGAGATTTTCATGTAAGGAACTACATTCTATTCTCATAAATGAAGCAGCGTTGAGTTGAAGAGAAATTTAAGTTGCCCAATAGGGCAAGCAAACTAGATCATTTACGAAAATTGTACTTGCCCGACATTAATTTTTACTTGCCCCAGCCAAGCAGGCAAGTGCTAGTGTATACGCATGCATGACAAGAACTGTTGGTTTACATTGACACTGGTATTTGTGTGCACCATTAACCTATTGCCTAGATGGGAACCTGGTGGGTCCTGTATTAACTCTATGGGGATTGAAAAATCTAGTAGGGAACAGGTTAACCCATTGCCTACAGGAATCTGGTGGGTCCTGTATGAACTCTATGGGGATTGAAAAATCTAGTAGGAAACCGGTTAACCCATTGCCTACTGGAATCTGGGGGATTGCAACATCTAGTGGAGAACAGGTTAACCCATGTCCTACAGGAACCTGGTGGGTCCTGTATTAACTCTATGGGGATTGCAACATCTAGTAGGGAACAGGTTAACCCATTGCCTACAGGAACCTGGTGGGTCCTGTATTAACTCTATGGGGATTGCACAAGGAAACAGGTTAACCCATTGCCTACAGGAACCTGGTGGGCCCTGTATTAACCTGTTCCCTTCAAGATGTTGAAATCTCTGTAAACTGTGTACACAATCAACCCAGTTCTCTTAGTCAAGGGGTTAACTTCATGGGGATTGCAAAATGTAGTTGGAAACAGGTTAACCCATTGCCTACTAGAATCTGGTAGGTCCTGTATTAACTTCATGGGGATTGCAACATCTAGTGGAGAACAGGTTAGTCCATATGGCCTACAGGAACCTGGTGGGTCCTTTATTAATTAACACTACATGGGGATCGGAAAATCTAGTAGGGAACAGGTTAAAGACTCTTTCGATCAGCTATCCATCCGTGAGATACTGTATACATGTATATTTCCTACTTAATAATGAAAACTAATTAAAATCTAATGGACATCTCCACTTTTTCCAGCTTAGATAGGATGCAAGATTAAAGAACTGAAACAAGCCCAACCAAAAAATAAAGGTTAATCGTGTATTAAATTAATCCTGAAGAAAAAAGGGACAAACGGTATATAATTAAATAAACATGTACATATGTATGTATTTCGTGTCATCAGTTATCAAGAAGGATCCATTTACTTTATACATCTACTGGTGGTGGCAAGTTAGTAACTAGATACAAGTATTGAAGTTTTAATTCCTGTACCTTCTGTGTTTATACTTTCATTTTTCATTTACTGTACCCAATATAAAGTGTATGTGTTTTGTACACACATCAATATGGTTTTGACACATTAAGTGCACTTAATACTCCCTGAGGAGCATATCAGCCTGACAGCTGTGTCAAATAGCTAACAAAAGAACAGTGTTCAATGGTCGTTCCAATAATGAATTAGTCTATGAATGCAAAATATCTTATTCATGAATACTGAACAACATGTAGACATACTGAGTTGGATGATATACAGGGATACATTTTTAATTTCTCAAGTGCATTGATATATTGCATCAAGGCCATACTATTGAGCATGCACTTTCCAATCACATGATCCCGCGTTCATAACCAGTGTATTTGCACATTGGGTTTGTCCTTCAGCAAGACAATCTACTTTTGCTGCTCACTACCCAAGTGTATTAAGAAAATAACCATCGACTGGGAGGATGATGGTGCAAACTATACGTGCCAAGGTGTTCTGCGAAGGTACTATCGTGCCGAAGCATAGCCAAAGCATGATAGTACCTTCGCAGATCACTGAGGCAATGTATAGTTTGCATTCATCACACGAGTAAAGAGATTTGGTTATTTGCTTTATATCCCTCATATTATATTGTTTTGTTCACAGAAAGACTTATAACCAACAAAAAGGGCCCCAAAATGGGTAATATCCTTTGTAATATTGAGCAATTCATATGAATACAACAAGGTATGAGAGAACTGCAAGAGTTCCACGTAAGTTTTGAGGATTTGGACAATGTTACTAGATCCCTTTAATAGTACTCCATGCTAGCGTTATGCGATTGCAACAGTGACATTAAATACAAAATTCCTTCCTGTTAATGAGCTATGAGTGGTAATTATAAACTCCTATTTACAAGTTTGATAACATTAACTGTTGGTGTAAATTACACACTGGAAGTACAGTTGTTTACAAGGAAGGATAACTGTATTAGGGTTACTATCCTGCGGTGTAAATGAGCTGTGAAGCAGCAATGTGTGAATTACACAATAGTTGTATCACATACAGTGGTGTAGCTATGGGGGAGGAGGTAATGATCCCCCAATCATTTGACAAAAATAATTTAAAAAACATAAGGGGGAAATCTGTGTTAAAATAAAAAAAAAATACATAAGATGTGCCCCCCCCCCCCCCCCACCCCCACCCCCCACCCCTCCTCCAAATCAGTCCGACCATGCTTCGCCACTTATCAATGTGTAGACCAACCTTTCCATGGTTACACTAAGATCAGCAGGTTTAATCTAGCCCTGGGTTAATATAACATATGAGTACAGGGCTAAATAAATTTAACACATGGGCTAAAATCCTGATTTGTGTGTTAGCTTTAATCCATGGAATAGAATCAAATAGGGTTAAATTACACCCTCTGAACAATAAACAACATTGTATAATGATTTAGCCTAATGACCATCAATGAGCTGGTTAAAATGTATAACTCTAAACTGTCATGTTTTCAGTGCATGGTTGGTATTATCAAATTTAGTATGTTTGGGCTAAATTTAGTCCACAAAATACAAAAAAACAAATGTAACTTTAGGTTGAATTTAACCCAACTGCTGTTAAAGGGTACCACCACCCAAACATAATATTCTTATTATAGAAAGGTAACATCTTTAGTATTCCATTCCTTCAACAAGTTCACAAATATATGTTTTCAGAAAAAAATATATAATTGGAAAACGCATCACCATTCTCAACCATGCGTTCCTGTGGTCTGAATTGCGTAGACTATATGCGTGCGCAGCCAGAGCGATCTGTGCAGATCGAACGAATCATCCGGGAATCTATTGACGTACGCGTGAAAGCATTGACGCACTCGCAAATGTGTGGCCCGTGTGGAACCAGGAAATAGCAGTGGTTCCGTAAGTGGTGGAAATTAATTGCTTTGTTTATGAATTACGCAACCCTTTGAAAAATGTTGGGTATCTATTTGATATCGGTACCAAAACGGTACCAAAACATATAATAATGTGTTGTCCTTTGCCTGGTGGTCCCCTTTAAAATGAGAATTCAGAATAATGCAACTTACCTGCTTCCAGAAAAAGTAACAACATGACATGAAGAACATGGTGACTAAAGCTCCCGAGGACAAAACAAGATCCAAAAAAAGACGACTTTGAAGTTCAGCAAAAATCAAAGTAGTATCAAAAGTGTATCCAGTACAGGAATCTGTCTTTGCTACTGAGCGTACTACATGGCATACAGTGTATTATTGTCCATAGCCAAGGAGCAGTCGTGGACAAACTTTGTCAACAAGTCTGAGTGGATTCAAAAGTTTCAACATAAAAACTTTGTCAACAAGATTGAGTCCATTCAAAAAGTTTAATTTGTCTTGGCTACTGCTGCACAATGTATTACTACCTTTCACCAAAGAGCAGTCGTACAAAAAGAATTTAAATATTTAGGTAGTTTTAGCAAAGTTCTGGTTACAATAAAAGTGTCAGAAGTTTCTACGCTACAACATTTATTGCAACGTGTGGCATATCTCCTGCATAGAAAAATGACCAGCCATCTATCCACATCTTATCTTAAAGAACATACAAATCATGTTTTACAAATTAAATTACAGTTCTCTCCTGGCAGTTGAAAAAGTGGCCAAAATGTAGGGCACATTTCCTGTCATGTTCAGAGGCAGACATCTGCAAAATGTTTCAAGTTCTCAAGCAGTCGTAAAAACTTTAAGACATTGAAAAACTCCTATAATAGCGTAAACATATCTTTGAGGTATTTGAGAAAACTGTGGTGAATATTTTCTGTAGTGATCAGAGAGTTGGACATAATCAAAATGTTCCAAGCCTGTGAGCAGTCGTAACAAAAATCGGGAAGAAACTTCAACGGTAGCATAAAACATTTCTTAGAGTTATGAGTTTCTCAAGCGAACTGTGGAGCACGTCATGTATTTCCTGTGTAGTGTTCCAACTGTGAGGTTTCTCTTTTTCCAGTGCTTGATGATTCAAGGGGCTCGGAGAGACCCCGGAGTTGCGTATTACTCACGGTGGCGACAAACTCAGAAATGACTCGTAATGCTATGAAACCTGCCACGCTAGCTAACGTGGCATGAGCGGTGCACAGGCCAGCACACCACTTGTCATACTGTGTACTTTTATACACTTGTGAGGGGGCACTTTATCGAGTCGACTCTGCAATTTTATTTGTATGATGGGGACACAACTTTCCAACACTTTGTAGAGAGTTATTGTTATCCAATATATGTAAGTTCCTGTGAGGGGTGACTTGTAGGGGGGGGGGGGGGGGTGACTTTCCAATATTGCGATGGGTAGGGGGCTCTTGTGAGGGCTGGTGAATATTCAAAACTGCATTACATGAAGAAATCACATGTTCAGTGTAAGGGTTTGAGACTTTTAAACAATTCAGTAAGAAATTATTTACAGTCCAGTTTGTAAGACTATGTGGAGCGGGACTTTTTCCATACCGTGATGTGCCTGGCTTGTATGCAAGGACAATGTTCTTGAGACTGCACTATAAAGGAATTACATGTGGGCCTAAACACTGCTCCAAGAAATTATCTATATAGTCCAGTACTTAGTATGTAAGATCAAGATGATGTGTATTCATGACTTGTGTGAGGGGACAACCTATTCGACGCTGCACTATAAAGGAATTACGTGTGAGGACTGATTACTTATCAACACTGCGCCAAGAAATTATTTATAGTCCAGTACTTAGTACGTAAGATCAAAAGAAGGGACACTTTATAAAACGATGTGTACGACTTGTATGAGGGGGGAAACCTTCTTGACGCTGCACTATAAAGGAATTACGTGTGAGGGCCGATTACTTATCAACACTGCGCCAAGAAATTATTTATAGTTCATAATGTAAGATCCCGTAATCATACACCCGGTCCAGTGTGTTTATAGGTCAGGAGGCGTCACTTTTTTGTCAAGTGTGCGTGGTGATGGGAAGTTGTGTGAGACGATAGCCTTGCTTGCAGGATAATAACCTGATCCTTGCTAATTACCAGGCATATCTATATAAACATTATTAGTCAAACATGTATTAGTGGCCACCTGTCTATAGCAGCCAACCTGCTTAAATAGGGACATGACATTTGAACTCTATATTCTAGACGAAAGCAGTGTTTTAAAAAAACCTGTCTAGCTAGAGGTTTAACTGTCAAGTACTAGCCACTGTTCTTGTTTCCCTTCTAAGGTGGTCACTTTATTATTCTCTGCACAACTTTCAGACCACTAACATTTTTGAAATGTACAATAGTTGCCAGACTGGACCACAAGGAATTTGTTCTTAATTTCTAGCATTGGGACAGGTAAAGTTGAAGCCAAGCCAACAATAATCCTCAGGAAGGAAAATCAAGACAAGATTCAACTTTCAAGTTAGATACTGAAAAGGTGGCCAACTAAATCCTGAAGGAGAATCAAGACAAGATTCAACTTCCAAGGTGGATGAAAGGTGGGCAGACCAACGACATCAAAGATTGTAGATAACCGTTTTACGTGAAGGATGTGGCTACACTAAATATTAATAGCATCCAATACGTCATCATAAGTAGGATGTACTAGCTGTATCGTGAGAGCCACGTCAAATTGATTCCAGGTGTACATGAGAACCACATGTAGATCAGTTGCACTCTACATGGGTTAAGGTTAACCCATTCAAGAGGATTGGATTTTGGTACAGCACACATTTTCCATAGACCCTGACAGGAGTATTTGTGGGACCAGTCATTGGTCCTGTTGCACAAAGAGGTACAATCGATTGTAAGTTACAATTGATTGTAAGTCAGAAACCTTGCACGTTTCAACCAATCAGATTCGTGCATTTAGAACACATGATCTGACTTACAGTTCATTGTTACTTTAATACAATCGATTCTCTGCATGATCTCTTTCTGCAATGGGGCCCTGGACTGGTTTTGAAACACTTACATGAAAGGGATAAAAGGAAAGAATGAATATCAACATGCTCACTGAATAGAAGTACCTGCATGGGTCTATGTTCTACTTTAATTGACAGATCATGTGTTTCAAAGAGTGTCATGCATGGGGATAGCACTACACCACAGTTGCTATTTAAAACTAGGCTAGCCTGTGTGTATTCCGCAACGTGCGCAAGGCACTCCCAAGATGGCACCGCACATTTGATTCACAAATCTAAACGACCTTTCATATAAGTTTATAAAATACTGTTAACACAAACACAGAAATTTAAACAAAAATGTTTTAAAGGCTCCAGACCAGCGGGCCATTGCTCATATCGAGCCCTGCTTCAAAGATACTTTTGTTTGGGAGTAGTATGGCGTTTGTGTAAATTTATACTGCAGATATCTATTGAGCAGCAATTACGTCATGCATTGGAAAGGATGTATCAAAGCCAAGATTGATCAGTTGATTCCAGATGCACTTTTAACTCGTAAAGGTTGATCCACTAGATTTTAGTAATAGGAAGTACATTGTGTGTACAGCGTGCATATTCGGAAGGAGATACTCAAATTAGACAGCAGATGTTTTCAATTATTAGCTGCAACTACGTCATAATAAAGTACTAGTAGCTAATTATAATTTCTGATGTCAGAAGCAAGAGTACTCCTTAATTTCTTTTTAAGTTATATTATCTGGGGAGAGAGACAACTACATAGGAACCCTAACAACTACACAATTACATATATCTAGTCATAGAATGTACTTGGTTGAGATAGTTAGTTTATTAAAGTGAGGAAGGCATTAATAGATAAAAGAGAGAGGGGACACAATCAAGACATTTTAAATTTAATTGATCCCTTTCATGAAGTCTCATCTTAACCCGTTGCTTACGGGAACAGGGTGGGCCATGTACAAAGTCTATGGGGATTTCAGAATCTCAAAGGGAACGGGTTAACTATATTATCAGCATGCAGTCATAGTTATTTACTGTACATTTTTTGTACAATGTTAGAAAACATCCCTTGTGGCCCCAGTTGGGCCCCTTACATGTTTTTTTTTTTAATTTTTGATTATTTACATGTTTTCAAATATATCTGTCATTTGCATCACAAATTACAAATAACCACTATTTTTGTACAGAAATTGAAACCAAGAGCACAGAAATGTCAAATTATAATCAAGCGCTGCTCCTGTGCGCCATAGTATGTTTTTATTTTTGATTATTTACCTGTTTTCAAACATCTGTCATTTGCAGTGCTCACTAATTTACCGACTTCCACTATTTTTGTACATTACAATATTGAAACTAAGAGCACAGAAAATGTCAAATTATAACCATGAGCTGCTCCTGTGTGCCATACATGGTTTCACATTAATGGCTCTCTTAAGATTGATTGCTAGCAATTTACGAGGCAATAATGGCCCATAAAATCATGTGGGCATCTACTTGGTAATGAGGACTGCATGTCTAAGCCTTGAATTGTGCAGTATGTTTCATTTAGACCTCCTAGTGGAGTACGTGGCACAGTCAAACCTACACCGAATAGAGCTTCACACGCAATCACTAGAATTCACCACATATTTCTCAGTAATATATGTGGGATTATATATGAATTAAGCATTTCTAAATAAGTTGCCATCATTGCACCACTGGCTACATTTATTTGGGGGGTTTTCGGAGTAAATCGGTAAACTATAATAAAGTGACCATTAATCATAGTGATGGTCAAGGATAAAATCATCCATTATTAATTATAACTAATTATGCAGATATTCTCCCCAAACTCCTTGACAGCAATGCATCAATGAGTTTGACCCTGTCAGGGTATCAAATTATATCAGTCGTTAACCTATTAGGATTGCAATAAACTGACTGGTCACTAACCAGACCGATATCAATACTTGTAGGTAGGTTAATAGTGATGGTCAAGGATTTAAAAACCAGCCAATGCAGAAAATCTCCACTACCTCTGCATCGATGTACTGGTCAATGAGTTTGACCACATCTGGCTATTCAAAGCATTAATTAGCCTTCTAGGACTGCAATAAACTGACCACTAATCAGACTGATATATCAATACTTGTAAAATATAGTGATGGTCAAGGATTTCAAAACCATCCAATTGCAATGCATATATGTGACCTCACACCACAAAACGACCAATAAGTCGGGAAAAATGATTGTGCTAATTTTTACATGACAGTAAAGTAGAAGTCAATACCTTTAAAACGGTATATAATTTGTCATATTTGGACTAAGCGAACCCTCCCAAAATGAGCAGCCAATATTTGGAACATGGCTGAATCAGTTTTAAAGTTAGGGAGAAACAGGCCGTTTCAAAGATCGGCGTCCATTCAAGCACTGTAATCTGATCATATTTATTTGATTAAAAATCATTTTTAAACATGATTTCTGACACTCAAAACTTCACAAAAGGTAGATTATGATACTCTCATTCAGAAAATACCAAAATCCTGAATTTCATATTTTGAAAATTTGTTGGCTATATCAGCTAATTACAGACAAACTACCACAGCGACATAACGGTCGTTTTGTGGTGTAAGGTCACATATAGTCTACCCAACTCCGCAGCTCAATGCATGTACTGGGTCAATGAGTCTGACCATATCTGGCTGTTCAAGGCATTAGCCTTCTAAGAATGCAATAAAGTAACATAATTTACAACTTGTATGACAGCGATAGCCAATAATAATAAATAATATTATAATAATAACAATAATAATAGCCAATAATAATAAACATGCATGGTTATAAATAACCTTTTCCCTTTTCCTTTAACCGATTCTCAGACTGAAATCCCCATAGACTTTGTACTAGCCCACCTGGTTCCCGTAAGCAACAGGTTAATGCACATGTTAGCCTTCCAGGACTTGGACTGCAATTTAATGTGACTGTCAAAATTGACCTTAGAAACTAACCTAAATCTCTGCATTTATAAGATATAAAGTGTAATTGTAATGGTCAAAGAATAAGGATCAAACCATCATATTGATTACAATGAGAAGTTAAAGTTTCCTACATGTATGATTATCTACCTGAATGTTCTTCCTTGTTTTAGCTGCCGTGCATTTCTATGTACAGCAACATGTATCAAATATTAGTTTCGATTTATATGGCCAATAATCAAATGTAATAAGAAAGTGAAACTATATTCTATTTAGGTTTTTCAGTGCAATATTATCAATAGTGTTGTAGTTATTATTTAACCATATTGTCTATCTGATCCTATTTAGTTGATAATGTATGTGAAGTGAGCTACACTTGTTTTTAGTAGAATGTTGTAGTATGTGATTGTACTTTTTACATGGCAGTGTATGGAATGAAATCCCTACTCTCTTTCTGAGACCATATCAAGGGGCATGTTACCCGCTGTTTGAGAAAAAAATGCCTGCCAAAATATTAACTATTAATCAGTGATGAATACACAATTCTTTAAATTTAGGGTTAAGCCGGAGGATTAATGCACAAAAATGTGCAAATTAAGCGTTATGGTCAAAAGAGGCAATGTCCCAGCAAAAATTGTTTCAATTGTACACAATTTTAAACCTTGAACAATGTGCAGGCCATAACATTTTCTTTAGAACACAAACTTGTGCAAAAACCAAATTTCTAATTTCTGTATCATTTTCTAGGTAAAGGATTCCCTAACTAGGGAAATCAGTCGTGTTGTTCCCAGGTTTTTTTGTTTTCTGGGCTACCCCAGATTTTTTACTCAGCAGTCAATTACCCGATTGGTCATGCTCACGATGACAGGGCCTACAATGACTGTTCACACCACTGAAGCGATTCCAAGACTTTCTGTCTTTCTAGCAGTACAGCTGATGCACTATTGTTTACTAAAATAATACATGTATGTCAGTCGGTCAGTCAATCATTAAAAAAACTAACCAACTGACAGATTGACCGATTGACTTTTCTCACCATGACAGGACATACAATGAGTGGCGCACATCCCTGACACGACCCCCACACTGTGCCCAGTAGTCTTTCTGGCAGTACAGCCACAGTATTGTTTCTACTTGATTCATAAAACTCTTAAAAGTTTGAATCGACTGACTGACTTGACAGACCAACCGATAGAATGACCAATTGATTATGCTCATCAAAACTGGTCCCACAATGAGCTGACACTACTCTGCCCAGTAGTCTTTCTTAAAGACGACCCACTAACCGACTGACCAACCAATAGACTAATTAGCCAACTGGCTGATTGATTCTACTCACCATAACAGGTCCCACAATGAGCTGCGCACACCCCTGGCAGGACTCCCCAAATTGTGCCAAGTAGTCTTTCTTAAGACGACCCACCAACCGACTGACCAACCAACAGACTAATTAGGTAACTGGCTGATTGATTCTACTCACCATAACAGGTCCTACAATGAGTTGCGCACACCCCTGGCATGACTCCCCAAACTGCGCCCAGTAGTCTTTCTGGCAGTACAGCCTCTTATCCCTCTCAAAGTACCATGAAGACAGACGCTGCCTGCACTGGGTGCAACTGTACATTGAAGGATAGAAAATATAAATAAACAATAACAATATTACTTTAATAATGATCTGGGGCCTTCAGGGCTCGACACTAGCACTTGCCCAATTGCCCAGGGAAGTAAACATTGATGCCAGGCAAGTACAATTTCATAGATGATCTATTAATCCACTCTGAAAGAAAACTGCAATTCCTTACATCTAGGAACAAGCGAGAAATTTGCCAAGCAGTTCAAGCTTTCTAGCATGATAAGATTTTTATTTTTTCACATTGCATGTTTTTTTTATTACAGGCAAGTCAATTTTCTGTTCAAGGGCAAGTTAAATTCATGATTAACCTTGCCTTAACGGACAACTAAATGAAAAGTTAGTGTGGAGGCTTGATAAATGATGATGACAAAGTATTCTATAATCTGGGAACAGGCAACTCTTATCTTTAATATTGTAGGAGAAATCAAAGACCCACTCCCATGGGAAGGGGAGGCTGGGCCTCAAACTATTCCTCCTGGGGTTTTATCTAGCAGGTATCAAGGAGGATAACAAGACATGAGGAGAGGTCTTGCTTCCGCTGGTACCTGCATCTTGGAGATGATGATGATGATGATGATGATGATGATGATGATGATGATGATGATGATGATGATGATGATGATGATGATGATGATGATGATGATGATGATGATGATGATGATGATGATGATGATGACAACAATGAGTCATCGATTATGATGGTAATAATAATAGTAATAATATTCATCACCGTCGTCATCTTCGTTGTCTTTGTTTAATTTGAAAATCTAAACTCACCCTTCATTGCCAGCACATTGCTCACATTCATATGATAGAATATCAAGAACTGCAAGTCCTTCCATTGTTTTCCAAATTTACACCAAAATACTAAATTCTCCACAGAAATGGAATGTTTTCTAAATTATTTCACACCAAAATACTAACATCTCCAAAGTGATTTTTGGTTTCCATAGAATTCAGACAAAAATATGATTTCCTCCAAACTGTAGTCACAACATAGAATGTTTGCAAACTCTTTCCATTCATGAAGTCCTCAATTTCTCATTGCAATAATAACCAAATCAATTATAAACATAAAACTTTACTCTATCCTTGATGGCACAAATAACAATACCATGCCATACCAGTTAATGAGAACTAAAAATACAATGCACGCAAATGACCAAATGGCCTAATTATG
>JBAMJV010007481.1:97500-102228 GCA_037951105.1 Echinarachnius parma
ATATGAAAGTCTTAAAGCGTCTACTGTGAGCTGGATATGTCTTTCCTGTGGATTACCGAACTTCGCCTCTTCATTGTTTGATTCGTATAACTCGTCAATTACATGTACAAACAGCTTCTCCTCACTTGCCTACATGGATGATCCCCCTTCATCGTTTATGCCGCTTGCCGCATCATCCCCAAGGACCAAGAAAAGAAAACCTGAACGAAACCCTAAGAATAAAAACAAGCATGGCCATGGTGAAGGGGCTACAAACGTCAACGCAAAAAAGCCCAGGGACAAACCATTGAAAATACTAGATATCAATTTTCAAAGTATATGCAACAAGACAGCTCAATTTCAGGCTCTGCTTGAAACAGAGAAGCCAGATATTGTTGTAGGGACCGAGACATGGCTAAATACAGCAATATTCACATCAGAGATTATCCCACCACATTACCAAGTTTTTCGAAACGATCGACTGTCTACTGGAGGAGGTGTTCTCATTGCAACACGGGTCGATTTAATATGCCGGGAGGAAAAGCCGCACCAACTCCAAAAGGACACATCTGAAATGCTGTGGACCAGTCTACACGTAAAAGGCCGTCCAACCTTATATATTGGTGCTTTTTATAGAAAACATAATGGAACAATCGCTCTTGACGAACTTCAATTAACGGATCTTCAGCAAGCCTTATCAAAATTACCAATCAATAGCCAAATTTTTCTAGCTGGAGACTTTAATCTACCTGACATTGACTGGACAAGGAACACATTTGCCACTGGAGGAAGGTACCCTGCCGCGAGTACGCACATGATCAACATTGCTGAAGAATTCAACCTACATCAAGTTGTGACACAACCCACACGAAACAACAGCATCTTAGATCTTGTATTTACAAATGTTCCACTTCTAGTCCAGAATACATGTATACTTCCAGGGATATCTGACCACGACGTTGTCTCAGTTGAATTCTTACACTCTTCCACGAGGGTTAAACAAAAAAGGAGAAAAGTCTTTTTATTAAAGAAAGGAAATTTTGAGAATATAAAGGAGGATTTGACATGATACGCGGACTCAATCAACGATGTAGTAGAAGCCACAGTAAACGACCTATGGGAGGGATTTAAGAACACCCTCATTTCAGCAATGGACTTGCATATTCCAAGTAGGTCAGTTACACCAAACAACAATCTGCCTTGGTTTAAACACTGTCATAAGAAGCTATCCATCCGTAAAAGAAATGCCTATGACAAAGCTAGACACACAAATGCAGATCCTGATTGGAACATCTTTAGAAATATACGCCGAACCCTAGATCGTAGCCTCAGAAAATCACGCAGCAACTACTTACGAGAGATGGGTGAGAACCTCACAACGAACAACACCAAGCCATTTTGGAGATTTGTGAAAAGTCTGAGGCAGAGTTCCACCGGGTGTCGCTTCGCTAAACACAACCAACGGCATTGCAGATACCCCTCTTGAAAAGGCAAACACACTTAATCGACAGTTCCAGTCTGTGTTTACGCAGGAAAATTGTAATAACCTACCGCATATTAATGATGATTATACCCCGGCGATGGACCGAATAGTTATAACAACAAATGGCGTTGTTAAACTGTTAAAAGAGTTGAATTCACACAAGGCTCCTGGCCCAGATGGGATGTTACCAGCAGTGCTAAAGGAATGTGCAGAAGAGGTGGCCCCATTGCTAATGAACATCTTTCAAAAATCCATCGACACGGGAGAATTGCCAGAGGACTGGTTGAAAGCCAACATTACGCCGATATTTAAGAAAGGAAACCGCTCCGAACCCAAGAATTACCGACCAGTCTCATTGACATCTATACCCTGTAAACTATTGGAACATATAATCCACACAAACATCATGACACATCTCGAGACATACAACGTCCTCAATGGAGAACAGCATGGATTCAGGAAAGGGAGATCATGCGAAACTCAACTCGCCCTGACCGTGCATGACATCGCCGAAATCTTAGATCGTCAAGGACAAGCAGACGTCGTCATCACAGACTTCAGCAAGGCGTTTGATACAGTCCCCCATCAGAGGCTTCTTCTGAAGCTGAACCAAGCAGGGATAACAGGATCTATACACACCTGGATAAATAACTTTCTGACAAGGAGGACGCAATCTGTCGTACTGGAAGGGGCTTCATCCGAACACGTGGACGTACAATCAGGAGTTCCACAGGGTACTGTTCTGGGTCCACTACTATTTATATTATACATTAACGATTTACCAAAGGGAGTCGACTCCCAAGTGCGACTGTTCGCGGACGACTGCATTATATACCGAGAGATCCAATCCGATGCTGACAATACGGCACTACAGCAGGATATTAACCGTTTGTGCGCCTGGGAGGCAAAATGGCAGATGAAATTTAACATTGACAAGTGCCATGTGATGCACTTTACTCACAAACGGAGAGTTAAAGTAACACAATACACCATGAATGGAACACCCCTTCACTCAATAGCGAAACACTCGTACCTTGGGGTAGAGCTTAACTCCAAACTGAACTGGGCAGACCATATAAACACAACTGCATCCAAGGCAAATAAGGTACTGGGCCTGATTCGGAGAAACCTCTATAGTTGCTCGCGCAAAGTGAAAGAGACAGCTTACAAGACGTTGGTCCGACCAAAGCTAGAATACGCTGCATCAGTATGGGACCCATACAAAGAGGAACACAAAAGCAGACTTGAAGCTGTTCAACGAAGAGCTGCCAGATTCGTATACAAGGACTGGAGAAGAACCAGTAGCGTCTCCAATATGCTATCAACACTGGGTTGGAAACCCCTGGAAGATCGCCGGGCTACCTCCAGACTCAATCTATTATACAAATCAATACAGCACACTGCTGAAATTGACTCAGACAAATACCGGCAAGACTCATCAGGGGGAATCCAAACAAGAAAGTCATCTGCTCTTTCGTTCAAACGACTCACAACCAAGAAGGACTGCTATAAATATTCATTTATACCAAGAACTCTGGCGGAGTGGAATCTCTTACCAAATAACGCACGACAAGCCACATCGTTGCATTCATTTCAAGGACATTTGAGTAAGATGAATATGCTAGATTTCACTAGGAGGGCCCACCACGGGCTCCCCAATTAGGCGCGCACACCTAAACCCACCAAGTGCCTGCAACTGTATATCCGCATCATGCGGAGTTTGTTTGCAGTACCAAGAAGAAGAAGAAGAAGAAGAAGAAGAATAGTAATTAGGACACGATACCATACAGCATGCATTACAAGACTACTGCAAGTATTGTCTTGATCAATTAATAATCACCCATCTATCAATCCATCCAATCCTTTCAGTTTTAACCCATCATTAACATCGTTCCATTATGATTATTAATCAATAATCAATTGTCACTCATTGACATTATCATTGGTCAGTCAATCCTAATTTAATCAACCAAGCAATCAATCAATCAAATCTCCAATCAATCAATCAACCATGTCCATGACCCTGACCATGTCCTTGACTTGCAGGGGTGTATGTATGTGCCCCTTCATTTCGAAAACAACATATAACAAGTCTAAGAATAGATCCATGCTTGTTATGGTTAATGTTATTGACTGGTACTCAAACTTAAAAGGCATCCATCCATCTAACTCTAGAGAACGCTAGCGCTCCGCGGAGCGCTAGCGTTCTCTAGAGTTACCATCCATCTCACCTTTTGCACAGCAATGCATGCACTTGTTGGCGAGCTGCCGCCGACTTATAACTCTGAATGAATGAGATGCCTCGGCCTCCGAGCTCCCGCAATACAATTTTACAACCACTTTCAATGTGTTCCAAATAAATACCTACATAAAACAACGGGGTGGTAATTATTTCCTGATTCCCATGTTCACCCGACTGTTCACTGGCACACCATGCACTGTCTGTATAATCGAGGCAATTGCAAGCATGCAGGTCCCATCTACATTATTATTGTACCAGCAGATATCACATTTGATATTGATGTTTTCGTCCACTTTTTTTAGATGCACGTCGAGCTGCACTTTAATTTATATCGGTGTCACGTCTGCTGCAATACTGAGGGCGCTGTACATGTTGCAGTAACATCCACCCACAGAAATACAATAATTAACAAATAACATCCTCAGAAATAATATTTTAAAACGACAGACATCCCTAGAAAATTAGAGCCGCACTCTAAAACGTGAATCAAAAGATGTGAGGTCAATCAATAAAACTAAAAAAATCAAAATGCGAATAAATATGATAGACACACAGAAGGACAGTATGGCGGTGGAGGGTATAGCGCGGAATATTACATCCCGAGGGTAGGAATATTCCGTGATTTTCCCGACAACAAATTGAACAACTGTTTTATCATCTGACTGTCAAACACAGGGGTGTAATATTGCCATGGTATATCCAAAAATATAACACCGCAGCGGCATGTACTGTATTTACTAAGTCATGTGATAATAAACAAATACCTATACCATGCACTGAGAGCCTCTAGTTGAAATTATGGATTCCGAGGTGACAGGAAAAGCACTATGTTCTGAGGGTCGTAGACCCGAAGAACATAGTGCTTTTTCTGTCACCGAGGAATCCATAATTTCACTAGTGGCTCGAAATAGTGCATGATATATTTGTTTTATATCCTTCACATAATCATAATCATCGCAAAAATAAATGATTTCAATTAAATTAAAGAAAAATATAAAGAAAAACAAAACATTGATCATGGAAC